>WEIS01067045.1:44712-55848 GCA_013389965.1 Todus mexicanus | reverse complement strand
CGCGTTCCCTGCGCCTCACGACGCCCCGCAGCGGGTTGGGGGCTGCGGGGGCTCCTGAGGGGGGAATGCGACCCCCTCGGGCTGCCCCAAGGTGAAAGGGACCCCCCCCACACGGAGTTAAACACACCCCTCCCCCTTCTGAGGAGAGTGGTACTTTCAAGCGATGTGGGGCCCCAACAGGTTCAAACACGCCCCTCACAAGGGGGTTGGGGTTCCCAAGGGTGGTGCAATCCGCAAAGGTTTCAAACAGGCCCCTGAAGGGGGATGGAGCCCCAAGGTGTTCAAACAGGCCTCCTTCAACGGGAAGGGGACCTGTACAGGGTGTACACAGGGCCCTCCCAAGGGGTAAAAAGGATTAAAAGCGGTAACCCTCAAGGAGTTAAAGCAGGACCCCCAGGGAGAATGGGACCCCCTGCGAGGGATGGGACCCTCAAGGGGTTCAAACAGGGCCCCCTCCAAAGGGAATAGGATCTCTAAGGGGTTCAGACAGGCCCCCTTCAAGGGGAGTGGGACACCCCAAGGGATATGGGACCCTCAAGGGGAATGGGACACCCAAGGGGTTAAAACAGGCTCCCCACAAGGGGAGTGGGATTCCCAAGAGCTTAAATCAGGGTCCTCCCACAAGGGGAATAGGATTCCCATGGGGAATGGGGTCCACAGAGAGATAACATGAGGCCCCCACGGGGAACGGAACCCCTACAGGGTGTAGGCAGGGGACCCCCATGGGGTTCTAACAGCTCCCCCTCCAAAGAGAATGCCGAGGGTGGCAGCGGTGCTGCCAGCTCTGGGCTTCAGCCTCCCCTGTGTGCACGGCTGGGCTGCGGCTCTGGCCCCAGTCACGGTGGAAGTGGGCTTTTCCCTGCGGGAACAAGGCTTTGACAGCCAGCGGTTGGTGGTGCTGCTGCTCTGGCCAGCGTTTCCTCACTCCTGAACAAAAATAAAAGTGATTTTATCCCGTCTCTGATCCACGTGCCCGAAAATGTAGAAAGCCCCTCACCCTTTTTGCAGCAGTAGGAGGAGTCGGAGCTGAGGCGATTTGGGGTCCAGATCTTCCTGCACATCCTTTGCTCATCCTCCAGTGATGGGCCTGGCTCTCCACTGGGCTTCAACTTTGGAAAGGGTGAGCCAGAGCTCTCTCAAATCCCACCCAACCTGAGCTGGGAGGACAGATCTTAATAAAGAGTCAAATTCCCCCCTCACTTTTTTTCCCCTCTGGAGATGAAAAAGCCTCCCAGAGCTGGCCCCAGGAATCTCTCCAGTGACACTGCAGAATAGACCCAGCCGTGACGTAGCAGGTATTTTTGTGGTCAAAGCATGAGCAATTCTGCTTTGAATAAAGAGCTGGAAACCTCCCAGGACTCCTCCGATCTGAGGGAACCAAACGCCTCCCGCCCTCCGCCAAGCCCCAGGGGACCTGCATGTCCCCAGCTGCCTAAGGGGTGGCTGGTCCCCTGTTTCTGCCCTTGCAGAGTGCGGTGCAGGGGCAGTTTGGAACTGATCTGGCCGCTGTGTGTATAGAGCAGAGGAGGGGAAGGGAGCGGGTTCAAGAAGAGCTTTATTGGGAGATCTTGGCCATAATAAATAGGGTTTACACTGGGAGATGGTGGTGAGGGGCTGGGGGGGTTAGAGCCGCTGCTGCCCCTCTGAGCGAGACATCACCCTGCGTCCCGTCCGCTCCGTCCCACTCCTTCCTCCAGCAGCAAAGCTGGCCCAGGGCAGGGATAACCCAGCAGAAATGGGGGCAGGGAGTGTTTTGGGGAGCATTTCAGGGTAGAGAGGGGGGGGAGGGCAGGGCTGTGGGTGCGTCGGGGCCCAGCCATCACTGCGTCAGGGCTTGGACGATGTCCTTCACCAGCATGGTGCCGATAACCATCTTCTCGCTGTTGACGGTCAGCTGGGCCGCGGCGCCCTCCCGGCGCTCCAGGGTGATGAGCACCAAGCTCCCACTTGTCATTGTCTTGGCCGCGAACCTGCTCGATGGCAAACGCAGCGCTTCAGGGCGAGCTGTCCCCCTGTCACCCTCCCGTCCCCTGAGATGCTCCGTCAGGGACTGGGCAGGCATCTGTCACCCACGGCCACTGTCACGTGTGGGTTCACACGGGCTCCTTGTCCTAAAGGAAGCCTCCAGTGTCCCCGCTTGGGATTCATATGGGACCGGCGAGGTGACAGCACCTGCCTGGTCCCAGTTACCTGTACTCGTTGTCGGCACCGCAGGGCACACGGCCCACGTTGGCAGCCGAGGTCACTTGCTGGACGATGGTGTGGTCGCTCCGGCATTTCTCGGGCAGCGTCAGCTTCTCCGTGATCTCGCTCATGCCCATCAGCTTCCCTGGAGCAGGCAGCAGAGGCACTGCCCATCTCCGGCCACGCACCTCACGGCTGTGTCCCTGCTGTCCCCAAACCAAGCCCCTCCAGCTGCCAGCTCCCTGCAGCCGGGTCCCCCTCGACACCCCGAACTGGCTGCCCTGCTTGCTCCTCTCCAGCCCAGCAGAGACAGACTCAGGAAAATCCTTCTTCCACAACCTTTCCTGGGTTTGTCCCCACGTCCCTGCTCGGTGGCAGGAGCCACGTCCCTGAGGACAGGCTCCTCTGGTCACCGGCAGCAATGGGTGTCCCCTGCGCGGGGACCTGGTGGGTCACCCCAACCTGCAGGCCACAGGGTGCAGGACGGGGATGAGGGGAGCGGCTAGTCTAGGGGCCACTTACCCTCACCCGGCCGCGCCAGGTGCTCTAGGGCCACGGCAAGCACGGCAGAGGCAACAAAATGGGGGGGTGAGCATCGGCGCTGGGGTGGTGGGTGCCCGCGCACCGCCGTGTCCCCATCCCCGACCCCCACTCACCCTGCTCCTTCTTGAACTCGTTCTCGCTCATGAAGACGGGGGCCATGAGCTCCCCCACAGGTGGCTGGATGGAGACGTAGAAGTGACGCGTGTGGGTGCTGGGGAGATGGGTGAGGGGAGCACATGCTCAGAATGTGTCCCCCTGCGTGTCATACTTCCCATCCCTGCCCTGAACAAGGGGTGGCTGGAGGGAAACTGAGGCACAAAAGGCCTCGGGAAACCTGCTAGGTCGGACTTGGGGCTGCTGCTGCCATCTCACCCCGTGCAGGGAGCTCCGGACCACCCCATGCCAATCCCAGTTCAGTGCCCCCTCTCCCCTGGAAGGACCCCAGTACCTGTCTACGGGCCGCCACCCCCCAAAGGGACCCTTCCCCACCATCCCCTGGGACACCTCAAGCTCTCTCCCGCCATCCTCTGGAAGGATGTTGGTGCCTGTTGGGCTGTGCCCAATGCCCTGGGGCACCCCATGCCCTGTCCTGCTGTCCCCCATCCCCTGAAGTACCTCATGCCCTGTCTGGCTGTCCCCTGTCCCCTGCTGCTCCATGTTCCCTTGGTGCCCATCCCCTGGAGCACCCGTGCCCTGCTCCACTGTCCCACCTTGCCAGGGACACTCGGCATGTCCTGGCCTGTGCTGGGCACTCACCACAGCTGGAAGTTGGCCGCCTGGGTGGAGTCGCAGAAGTCGATGCCCATCACCACAGTGGCCGTGTCCCCAGGTGCCAGGCGCTCTGAAACCACAGGGCTGCCACCTCATCCCGCATTCCCTCCACCAGCCAACCTTTGTCCCCGTGTCCCCCTTGATATTGCAGCATTGCGCCCGTTCCGTGCCACACCGTACCGATCTCGGGGAACTCCTGGATCCGCATGCCGGAGAGCGGCTTGGGCTCGCTGACCCGCAGGCTCTTCACCTCGGCGTCGGTGTTGTTGGAGATCTGGATCTGGACGGCCACCATGTGGGAGTCCCCCGGGAAGGGCCGGCGGCTGAAGCAGTACTCGACAGCCAGCCCCTCGCCCGCCATGCGGTGCAGCAGCTCGTAGGTCCTCACCGCGCCGAATGCCGGGCTCAGCAGCTGCGAGTGACCGAGGGGCTGCCGTGGGCTGCCCGCCTGCTCCCTACACCATGGGTGGCGGGGGTGGCACGGAGCCCCCTGGGAAGGGTGCGGGGGACACTTACGGCAGGTGCCAGGGTGGTGTCAGTGAGTGTGAGGCCTTCCAGGTCAGTCACTAAGCTGGTGGAGACGATGCTACTGGCAGGGACAGGCTGAGGAGGAGGGGGGGTGACTGTGGAGTCAAGGGAGGAAAGGGTTAATGGAGCTCTGACAAGCCACAGCCCTATAGGGAGAACTCCAAGGAGACAGCCTCAGTGGCACAGCCGCATGGGGACAGCCCTGGTGCCACAGCCACCCGTTCCAGAGCCATCCTCTGGAGACAAGAACCCCTCGTCCCACTGGTCCCTGACCCAGCTCAGCAGCTCCCAAAGGACCCGCAGGGCCCCAACCCCATCGTGCCTCAGTCTCCCCAGCACCACCATGACAGCCACTCACAGTCATCCAGGTCGAGCAGGGAGATCTCCTTGGGGCCGGCCCTGCTGCTGGGAGGCTGCAAGGGGGCAGAGAGATGGGAGGGGTGAATGGGGTGTCTGGGGGTCCCCACACTGCCCCTCAACCCAGAATGGCCCGGCCCTCACCACCTTCTTCCGCTTGGCCTCTGCCTCAGAGCCCGAGTCGGAACCCGAGGAGCTGCTCTCGGAGGCACTGGCCTCTGAGGAGGAGGTCTCGGCATGGCCCTTCCTCCCCTGCAGTGCCTTCTTCTTCTTGACCTTCTTCGCTCTCTCGTCCTCCTCCTCCTCGCTGGGGCTGTGGGAAGAGCCCAGCTCAGAGGGATGTGGGGCAGGGGTTCAGCCAGGGGCACCCCACCTTTCCAGTGGGTACCTGCCCGCGCTCCCTGGTACCGCCTTCTGGGAGCCTTCCTTCTCCTTCCGCTTTGGCCTCTTCTCCTCCTCCTCTTCCTCGCTGCCTGAGCTGGAGCTGCCGGAGCTGCTGGAGCTGCCACTCTCCTCGCTGGCAGACTCAGGCTCTGCAGGACACACATCCCCACCGTGATGGGATGTCCCCGCTGCAGTGTCCCCTGCCTGATGCTCCACCACTGTGGCCCCAGCCTCATGCCCCACCATGCACCCCTTGCCTGATGCCTGATGGGCTCCTGCCCCATGCCCTGCCATGCCACCGGGTCCTCACCACTGTCTGCCGACTCCGTGGGCCCCGACTCGCCCTCTGAGTCAGAGTAGAAAGGTTTCTCCACCTTCTCCTTCCTCTTCTCCCGGCTGGTGCACTTGGTCCACTCAGGAACCTGCCGACACAGAGTTCATGGAGTAGGGCCATTGCCCATGGGTGAGATGTCCAAACAACAGCCCCCGTGCCCTCCTGTCCCCAAGCAGGTGTGAAGGCACCAGAGAGCACACGTAGGGCAGCGGAGCAGCACCTGAGCACCTTCTGGGGCTCTCCCAAGACCCTGAGATGATGCCCCGACCTTCTCCCCCGCCAAGCATGCTAGCACCCTGGGTTGCTCCACACACCTCCACGTTCCTCACAGAGGGGTCGGGGGCCTCATCTGGCCAGTCAGGCAGCTCCTGGTAGCCCACAGCCTTGGCGTTGAGCAGGTGGGACAGAGAGCCCAGCTGGAAATGGTCACGATCTACAGTGGGGTGAGAGACGGTAGCAGCTCGGTGACAGCCACGCGGCACTGTGGTGACAGCTGGGCTCATGTCACCACACCCTGTGACCAAAGGTGGGTACCTTTGAAGGAAGACTCCAAGATGGGAGCAGGTTTTTGGGCCAGGAAGAGCTTCTTGGCATACTTGTTGAGGGCCCCACTCTTCTCAGTGGGCACGATAAGCTGGCGGATGAAGCGAGCCCGGTCGCGGATGTCATAATTCTGGTCGTACTTGGCCAAGTTGAGGACGTACTGGGTCAGGAGCTTGCTCTGCACCAGAGGACATGCTCAGGGCCACCCTCTCCCTCTACAGTGGGGAAACTGAGGCACACCATTGGGCCAGGTCCCCAGTACCTGCTTGGAATTGGTCAAGTACAGCTTAGCCGCCAGGTTGATGACCTGCAACTTGACGATGTCCTCTTCGTTGGTGAAAGACTTGGCCATCTTGCGCAGCACGTCGGGCGCGATCTTGGGCACGTGCTCACAGTACTCACCAATGAGCCACAAGATGCTGGCTCTTGCCATCGGCACCTGCAAAAATGTCCCTGGGTACGTGGCACCGCTGCCGCTCCCCGGGTCCTGCTGGCCACCCAACGTCCCCACCCACCTGGATGTTGTCGGTGAGCTTGGCCATGTGCTTGATGATCTCACTGTGCTGGGCCGGCTGCATCTGCAGCAGCTTTTTGATGACCACCACGGATTCAGCCACCACTAGCTCTGCAGGCAGAGACTTGGCCTCAGCAAGGTCCTGCCTCAAAAGTGATGGAGACCTTGTTTTGCCCCCACCATGACCACTCACCGTCCCGGTTGGAGAGGAGCTGAACCAGGCCATTGAGGCAGGTGTCCCGCACCTTCCCAATGTTGGTGGCACAGCGCCCGATGGCTTGGATGGTGGCTGCCACAAAGTCCTTGTCCATGCTGCGGATGTAGGTCTGAGCAGGCATGGGGGGACAGGCAACATGTCTCCTACTTGCCACTACCAGGCATCTCCCCATGTGGTGGTCACTTATCAGGGCTCTTTGGAGCCACCCCTGGGGTTGGCATGGCCTCAGCCCACTCTTCCTGGTGGGGCTCTCCTCCGTCCCCTCCATTGCAGTGTTTTGGCACCCAGAGCAGCACCCCGGTGGCCCCAGTTTGGCCATGGCATACCTGGAACTCCCGCAGGATGGTGGAGATGTTGGTCTCATTGGCTAGGTTGGTGAGGACCTCCAGCTACAGGAAAGAGGAAGAGATGGGCAAGCTGAGGGCACGGTAACAGAGCACGGGGTTCTTGCTGTCCTCCTGTGCCCAGGGCATGGAGGAGAGCTGCCTCATGGGGAAGGGCTCCATGAAGCCCCGAAGCCACCAGTGATGGGTTCTGCCAAGTGCTTCCAGCTCACCTTGAGAATCTTGATCTGTGTGGGGTCTGTGGAGCGGATGTAGAAGCTCTTCAGGTAAGGCTCAAACATCCCCTGCATGCAGACCCGGTGGAGTTAGTGCCATCCCTGTGCCCTCCCCAGCACTGAGACCACTGCAGGCAGCTGGTCCTGGTGACCCTGCCAGCTGGCCCTCCTCATTGTGCTCTAGAGTCAGGGCCAACTCCTCCCACACTGAGTCTGAGACTCACCCGCCGTTTGATGGACATGGTGGCCACGTTCTGCAGCACAACATACTGCACCTCGCTGTGGAACAAAGAGGGGACCACCATCAGTGGGCCAAGGCTGAACTCTACCAGCAAGTCCCCGTGAAAACACCGCAAGACCCACCACCAGGCTGGTGCCACCATGATGCTGCCGCCCCATGTCTGGACTGGGCTGCACCAAAAAATTGGCAATCGACCCCAACCCAATGTCCTTGTGGGGATGAGCTTTTTGGGGGTCTCTCCCAAGGTCTAGGGGCTCCCATGGGTGCTACCAACCAGGGTGGGGAGCTAGGGAACCACCGCAGCCCAGATGCCACTGACCTGTGACTCCGCAGGAGCCGCACCAGCGCCTTGGCGATGACACCAACCTCTGCCTTGGGTGCCAGGTGGAAGTAGAGCTGTGCCACGGCCATCACCACCTGCGGGGACACACCCAAACATCACCTGGTGGCCATGGGGACATCCCAAGGGACGGCTGTTTCCCCAGGGTCCCACCCAGCGGCACCCAGAAGTTAGACCCTGGGGACACCCATCCCTGAGTGTCCCTCAAGCACCCTGGTGGTTTCTTGGCCTGTGGGGTGGTCATGAGCCCAGGCTGCTGAACACCACTTGTGGCACCCGGGGATGGACAGGACTGGGGCAGGGGCTCACCGCGGCGTTGCGGCTCTGCAGCAGGGGCTTGGTGTTGCGCAGGAGCAGGCGGTGGTCGGGGTCCATGACGTAGGGCTTGCGCTTGGCCAAAGAGGCTGCCTCCGCCTTGGCATCCTTGGTGTCCTCCTCTTCGGAGCCGTAGAAAGCCTTCTCGGTGCTCTCCTCCAGCAAGGACTCCTACCAGCAGGTGGGACACCTCACACCCACCCAACACCACCCTTCTTCACCCCACCTCCCTGAGAATTCCTGGGGCACCCTGAGGCTCCCATACTCACGTTCTGGTTGGGGCTGAGGAACTGGGTGCGCGCGTAGCGGGTCAGCATGTTGATGATGACCACCTGCCCCCACTCCTCCACATCGATGAGCAAGTTGCAGAGCTTGCGGTAGTTCTTGTGGATGAGATCGATGCGCTCCGGACAGACCTCCTCAAAGGCCATCACCACGCTGCCAGCCACCAGCTGGGAAGGAAAAGCCCAGGGTGACTCACCAGGGTGGTGGCATCATGACGCTGCCCTGATGGGGATGGCGACCTCTCTGTGAGAATGTTTTGGTAGGGATAGTGGCATCTCCATGAGGATGCTGGTTTGGTGGGGATGGCGGCATCTCCATAAGGATGTTGAATCTGGGGATGACTGCATCCTGCGCAGATGTTGGCTCAGTGGGGATGAGGGCATCTCCATGACAATGCCCACTCTGCACAGATGCTGCATCCCGATGAGGACACCAGTTTGGTAGGGATATCTGCATCCCTATGAGGTCACTGGGTCAGTGTAAGGTGTAGGGGCAGGGGAGATGTGGTGCCCAGCTCACTGTGGTCTTGTCCGCCAGCAGCTTCTCGATCACTTCGATGAGCTGGTCCTTCTGGTCTGAGTCGAGGCTGCGGCAGAAGAACAGGGCAGGTGTGGCTGGAACTGCCTGTCCTTGCGTGCACCAAGCAGCTGAGACCGCAGCCCAGGACCTTCCTGGTACCCCCAATACTGAGCAGCCAACCTCCCGTTACCTGTAGAGCTTGGGGATGGCGTGGGCGGCTGTCTTGCGCACGTACGGGGACATGTCCGAGGCGGCCTCCTTGATGGCCAACATCATGATGGGCACGATGATGGGCACGCGGATGCTGGAGAGGACCCGCAGGGCGCTGGCGCGGATCAGCTGGTTAGGGTCCTGTGGGGATGTGTGGAGGTGCTGTAGTGTGGCCATGGGGGGGACTCACTGCCTCCCAAAAATCCCTCACCCCATGTCCCCAAACCAGCCCACCTTGAGTCCTCGCTGGAAAGTGGAGATGGAGAGCAGGGCCAAATCCTGCTGCTCCTCAGCGTAGCGCACCAGGTAGACGTACACCAGCTTCTTCACCTGTGGGGTGAGGGTGGTGGGGCCACCTCAGCTCCTCAAAACACAGCCCACCTTCAACCCCCACCCCCCTGCAAGTGTTGCACCAGACCCTGGGGACACTCGAGGGTGCCTCCAGGGCCACCCAAGACCTTCCTCACCTCAATGTTCTTGCAGGCAACATTTTTCACCACAGCGGGGAAGAGGTCAGAGGCATTTTTCCCCCGGGCAATCATCTAGGGGATAAAGGAGCAGCATGACACTGGGCAACCAGTACGACACGGCGCATCACAACATGCCCCGTCACGGCCTGCTGACCATGACAACAATGCTCACCGCCACGATCCTCTTCATGGCCTCCAGCTTCAGTGAATCCTTGTTGCTATCAAGCATCTCCTTGAGGTCATCGTGCCTGTGCCGTGCCGGGGGGGGGGAAAACATCCACATTTTTCTGGTTTTAGCCATTTTTACTAATTTTTAAGCCATCTTTAGCCATTATTAGTCTTTTTCTCTCACTTCCAGGCCTCCATCAGGCTGGAAACTCAACCCTTCTCCATGCAATATTTATGGGGACAAGAGTTGGGTTACAACCAGGTGAAAGAGGAGCCGGAGGGACCGGTGTGGCGCTGCCACCCAGCTCTGTCCCCAGCCTGGGTGCTGGGATGAGGACCCCAGTCCCAGTCCGCCTTGGTTGTCACCCTAAGATGTCCCCAAATCAATTCCCAGGGAGCAGGTGCTCTCACTGGTTCCATCCCGGCCACCAGCCCAGCTTGGCTGGGTGTCCCTTGTCCCCTCATGGGCACAGCGGCATGGACGTGCCAGTCCCTGGTCCCCTCTCTGGGCTGCAAAAATGCCACCAGCCTTTTTGTCAGCACTGTCCCCTTTGCTAAGGAACACCCGTCTCCACTGAACCAAGGGGACCCGCGAGGCTGCGTCCAGCCACAGCAGCTGAGGGTGGCACCCACGGGACAATGCTTGGCCAAAGCCACCATCACCAGAGAGTTCTGAGGAGGCTCCTTGGGGGGATCTTACCGGGGTGGTGGCCCAGTGCCGGTGGCTACCTCGGGCTCGGGGCTGGCGAGCGGCCGCAGCTCGTCGGCTCGCAGGGCGCTGTAGCAGGCAGGTTGTCCAGCCTCGGTGGCCAGCACCGGGCTTGTCACCTCCTCGGCCGCATCACCACTGGCTGGTGGTTTTGGTCGCCCGGCTGGCCCCGCTGGGAGCTGCCGCAGCAGCTTCTGCACCGGTGGCAGGGACAGCATGGCTTTGGCCGGGGGTGGTGGCCCTGGGGATGGTGGCAGCCCGGTGGCCCTGCTCCTCCTCCCAGCACTGCCGGCTGAAACCTGATGCTGTCGGGGTTGGGTTGCGGCAAGGATCACAACGCCCTTCCCAGTGGACGAGGCCACCCCGGGGTGTCACATCTCAGGTGACACTCACCCTGCGCCTGGGACTTCAGGACATTACAGGGAGCTCCTTCCCCAGGTGCTTTGGGTGGCTCAGTCCTGGCCAGGGCCCCCGCATCACGATGGGACACACACCTGGGTGGTGGGGTGGCACAATGGGACGCCTGTGCACGTCCTACCTGGATGCTGGCGTGGCACCTGGGGGTTATGTTTCTCTTGCCCTGTGCACCATGCACGGCTCATGGGGACGGTGACAGATGTGGCGTGGCCAAAAGGGGACGTGCTCCAGAGAGGGGCAGTGTGGAGGTGATAGGGACAGTGCCCAGGGGTCACGGAGGAGGGGACACTGCCAGTGGGGTAGGGATGGGGGGACACTGCCAGACTTGGGGAGAGGGGAACATGGCCAAACTGGGGGGCAGTGCCAGGGGGACAGAGATGAGGGGACCTGGCCAAACTGGGGGGCAGTGGCAGGGGCTCAGGGAAGGGGGAGACACTATGAGATGGGGACACTGCCAGGGGGTCAGGGAAGGGGAACAGTGTCATCTGGGGGGACACTGCCAGTTGTGGGGACACTTAGCAAGCCAAG
>WEIS01067045.1:24668-44225 GCA_013389965.1 Todus mexicanus | reverse complement strand
TATCATATCATATCATATCATATCATATCATATCATATCGGAGTGACCGGAATAGGCTGCCCAGGGAGGTGGTGGAGTCACTGTCCTTAGATGTGTTCAAGAAGAGGTTGAATGATGTACTCAGGGACAATATTTAGATGATGAGATGATATTGGGTAATAGGTTGGTGATAGGCTGGGTAATAGGTTACAGGTTGGACTTGATGATCTCTGTGGTCTTTTCCAACCTTGTTAATTCTGTGATTCTGTGATATTATATCGTATCATATCCTATCGTACCGTATAGTATCATATACCACATCACATCATAAACATCCTATTTTATTACATTATGTTATATTACTGCTCCCTACACACTACATAATATACTATATACTTTTTATTATTATTATATATCTTATATATACTACCTACTGCGTAGTATGTATTACAGTAATATATTGCTAATTGTGCTAATTATACATTATCTATATTCTATTAATGACCATCCATATTCTATCACACTGTATTAGGCATCATCCATTCTCCATTCCATACTCTATATTAAGCACTATATACAACTATATATATGTTAATTATATTGCAGATTATAATCTGTAGTCTATATTCTGCATTATATCTTCCTTATTCTATCTCCAGCAAGCACAGAGCAACCTGCAGCCCTCTCCAAAAAAGCTCCTTCCCTGGGTGAGGGTGTTGTGGTGTGCTGGGTGACGCTGCAGCTCCTCTGTGGGTGGAGATGTGCCCCAGGGGATCATCCACGGTGGGTGTCACCCCTCACATCATATATCCCTGCTGCAAGGGCAGGGGGACTGGTGCGGGGGTTGCCTGGAAAGGGAGAGATGGTGCCTTGACCCCTTGCTCTGCCTTTCGTGCCCTCTGTTGATGAGTCCCCCACCAGTGCTAGCAGTTGGAGCCCAGACCTCACGGGGACTCAACCCTCCTGGGAACACCAGTTGTCCTGGAGATCTCTCCCTCCCAGAACCCCAGAGCACTCCCAGGGGAATTTATCTCTCTTTGGGGACCCAACACTTCCTGGGACATCACAATCCTCCCAGGGAACCCCAACCTCCTGCAGATCTGAGCTCTATTTCAGGGCAACAGTCCTCCCACAGGAGCTGCAGTCCTCCTGGTGACCCATCCCTCCTGGGGACCCTACAGCCCTTCCAGTTACCCCAGTCCTCCTCAGGATCACACAGTCCTCCTGGAGTGCCCAGCCTTCCTAAGGACTCCAGTCCTCTTGGTGACCCCAACTGTCCAGGAGATCTCAACCCTCGTGGGGACACCGGCCTGGTGGGGAACCACACAGCCCTGTCAGGGGGGGCTGACACTGAGGATACTCACGGATATCAAGTTGCTACCTTCATCTGGGTTTCTCACCTACAAGATAAAGTTGTCCATGTGTGGGGTGCTCAGTTGTCCCCACCACTTTCCCCTTGGACCATTCCCAGGGAAAATAGGACGCAAACTCAGGGCTGGCTCTAGGTGCAGCAGCTTTTCCCTTATGGCTGTCACACCCAGCTCTGTGCTCACCAGATCCTTGTAGAATTCCACTAGGTCCAGAAGGGAGAGGGCAAAGTGGATGCAGTTGTTCTTGTAACGGTTATACAGGCCTTTGTAGTTCATCGCCTCCGTGACTCTTCTATTGAAGTCATCAAGGTTGATGCCACCTTTTTTCCGGTAAATTTNGAGGAACAGAAACAGGGTCAGCACTGTGTTCATGCTGTCCTGCCCCTGCACGCAGGGCAGGGTCCCTCCCTGCCATCACCCCCTGCCCAGGATGGCTCCTGCCAGCGCAAGGACTCGGCGTGGCCAGAACTCCCCCGTCCTTGTCCCAGGACAAACCCGTCCATCATCTGCCCCTGTCCCAGGGTGGCAGGGGTGCAGGAGCTGCCCACAGAGGGGTGCCGAGATGGGACGGTCCTTACCGAGGAACCGACGACGCTTGCCATCTTCTTCTCTGGGAGGGAGCGGGTGAGAGCCGGGCTGCTGGCACCTCAGCAAGGGCTGTGGGAAATGGAGCAGGATGGGTGGGTCAGAAGGCGCTGAGGTCAGAGAGCTACAAACCTTTCATGACGTATGGGAGGCGGAGAAAGGCTGAAAGCAAAACTAAAATGTGGTACAAACTCAAGTCCAAAAGGGTTTATGCGCTTCTTAAAGCTGGGGTTGATTTGTTAACATTTAAGGTGTAATTAAATGTTAGAATTGGAAAAGAGGAAGGTATTCGAGGAGATGCTGGAATGCCTCTTGAATTAGAAGAGCTGAAGGACAAACATTTCCAGCTGCTCATCACACAGTGGCCTCCCACCCAGCTCCAATAGATGTTCTTCCAGCCCCAGCCGGGACCCAGCACTGATCCCCAGGGCACACCAGCAGGGACAGGCCTTCAGCTAGACCTGGCCCAGCCCTTTGGTCAGTTTTCCACTCAGCAGCCCAGGGTATATTAATTTTGATGCTGAAAATAAAATGCTGGCAACAAGACAGTCATCTATTCTTCTCTTGAAGGCGGGGGGTGGGGGACAAAGAGGGGCAGCTGCTTTTGAGGAAGGCAGGAGAGGGGTGGCTGCACCAGGGCTGGGACTTCACTCACTGGTGGTTTCAAGGAAAGGAGCTTCTGGGAAAAGGAAAGTTAATGTGATAACAACACTAACCAGACAAGATTTGCCATTCTCACCAAAGCAGAGGAAGCAGAGTGGGGGGAGGGGGGCTTCCTCTGAAGGATGTGGGAGGGGTTGGCTGCACTAGACCTGAGGCTGTGCTCACTGCTGATTTCTCGGAAAGAAGTTTCTGAGAAAAGCAATGTGAATGTGAAACCAACATCAGTGAAACAGTTTGGAGGAACCATTTATTGCTGCTCAAGACAGATGCCAAAGCTGCTATAGCAATGCTGGTCTTGCATGGAAGGGTGCTCCAGCCCCATGCATTCCCTGGGCGCTTTGCTGCCTCCATCACTGCTCAGGTGTGTCCCCTCAGGTGGCGGTGGCCCTGGCACAGCTCTACTTCCACCTGGCACCCAAGAACACAGGTTGGTGTCATTGCCAAAGACCTGGTGCTGCTCTGGCAGAGCCACAGGTCCGAGGTACGCAGGCTGCAGTTGTCCCTCTCCCCACTCCCACCGCTTGTAGGGAGCCACATGGGGAGCCTGAACACCCTGCAAGGGGCCCCCAGAAAGACCATCCCAGCTGTCTCCTGGTAGAACCTGTGACCCCCTGGAGAGGAGCCAACACTGGGGCAGTTTGTGAAGAACTGCAGCCCCACAGGAAGGACTGGCCTGGGAGAAGTTGGTGGAGGACGGTCACCCACGGGATTGACTCGACGCTGGAGCAGGGGAAGAGCATGAGGAGTAAGGAGCAGCAGAGCAAACGTGGTGAACTGTCCACAAGCCCCATTCCCCATTGTCGTGTGCTGCTCAGAGAGAGAAGGAGGAGAAATGGGGAGTGAAGTCAGGGGCAGGAGGAAGAGAGGGCTGGGAGAAGGATATTTGAAGATTTACTCTCATTCCTCATTACCCTGCTTGGATTTGATTTGCAATAGATGGAATTAATTTCCCCAGGTTGAGTCTGTGTTGCCTGTGAGGGGAACTGCTGAGTGATCTCTCCGGGTCCTGATCTTCACCCACGAGCCTTGCATCGTAGTTTTCCCCCAGGCCCAGATGACAAGGGGAGTGATCGAGCGGTTGGTGGGCACCTGGCAGCAGCCCAAGGCCAACCCACCACAATTAGGTGCTGATGCACATTGTCTGCTTGATGCCATAGATGGGAAACATCAGGTATTGTCTGGGATTCCATTCTTTATTCTCACTGGAGATATCGTTGGAGGGGAATGGGCACATTTGATGGATGAAAAATTCATCAAGCATCTAATTAATGCACAACAACTAAGCTCTATGAAGCAGAAAGCACCTCCTTGCGCTGCAAACAAGAAGTTCATTCCCTTAGGTGAGGTTTTGGGGTGCGCCAGGCGATGCTGCAGCTCCTCTGTGTCTGGGCAGGATGGTTCTCGAAGGGATTGTCCATGATGGCTGTCACTCCTCATATCACAAGGCACCACTGCGAGGCCAGGGTGGGTGGGCTGTAGGTGGCCCAGAAAGTAGGAGACAGTGCCCAGAAGCCCTGCCCTGCCCTTTCTATCCTCTGTTGCTGGGTCCCCTACCAGCACTGGTAGCTGGAGCCCAGCCCTTCTGAGAACCCCAAAGCCCTCCTGGGCAGCCTTGTCATCCTGGGCCACCTCCCTCCCAAGACCCCACAGTCCTCCCAGTCTATCCCATGCCTCCTTGAGGTCCTCAACCCTAAGTCCTCTGTTGCAAACTAGGGTCCTTCTGGTAATGCCCAATCCCCTGCGGATCCCAGCCTACTCTTGGGACCACAGCCCTCCCACAGAAACCACAGTCCTCCTGGTTACCCATCCCTCCTGAAAACCCCACAGCCCTCCCAGTAACACCAGTCCTCTTGAGGACCCCACTGTCCTCTTGGAAAGCCCAGCCTTCCTAAGGACTCCAGTCCTATTGGGGACCCCAACTGTCCTGGAGACCTCACCCCTTGTGGGGACTCCAGCCCTCTTTGGGGACCCCACAGCCCAGGCAGGGAGCCACAGCCCTGAGGGGAGGGCCGACACTGGGGATACTCACGGTCCCTTCAGCTGCTGCCTGCGTGCCTGATTTCCACCTGCAAGGAAAAGGTGTCCATTAGCGGGGGGCTGCTCTGTCCCCACCAAAGTCCTTACCAACCCTGGACCAGACCCAGAGGGGAAGAAGTTCAGGACGCAAACTCAGGGCTGCCTCTGGGTGTGGCAGCTCTTCCCCCACAACAGTCACACCCAGCTCTGTGCTCACCAGCTTCTTGTAGAACTCCACCAAGCCCAGAAGGGAGAGGGCGAAGTGGATGCAGTTGTTATTCCACAAGTTATATACAGCTTTGCTGTTCATCGCCTCCTGGACTCTTCTCCTGAAGTCGTTGAGACTGATCCCGCCCTTTTTCCGGTAAATCAGGCATTTTCCCCTCTTCCTTTTCATGGCAGCGAAGCCTTCCTTGCTGATCCGGCCACTGCCTGGCCCGTCATCTGTGTTTGGAAAAATGAGAACTGCCCATTGCCCTGGCCAAATCACCACCCCATCAGCCACATTTTGGCCACCACCACATCCCAAACACGAGCAGTGTGTCAGGAGCTTACACTGGAAGTGTATGACCTCTCCACCCTCACAGTAAACGCCTGCGTGTTTGAAGATGTAGATCATGGAGCCACCGCTTAGGTCCACGGGGAAGAGCACGATGTCCCCAGGCTTCACCTCGCTCTCGGACACCTCCTCGAAGATCTCCCCATGTCCAGGGATGCTCTGGTGTAGCAGAAACTGAAGCGCCTCATTCGTCCTCTGCCAAGCATTCCAAGGAGGGAAGGTGAGGAGGTGGCAGAATCAGCTCCATCACCCCCCAATGACCCCAAGTCCCCCACAGCCAGCAGAGGTCTTACCTCATCAAAGCTCGACATCTGCAAGGAGAGAGGAACAGAAACAGGGTCAGCACTGTGTTCATGCTGTCCTGACCCTGCACGCAGGGCAGGGTCCCTCCCTGCCATCACCCCCTGCCCAGGATGGCTCCTGCCAGCGCAAGGACTCGGCGTGGCCAGAACTCCCCCGTCCTTGTCCCAGGACAAACCCGTCCATCATCTGCCCCTGTCCCAGCGTGGCAGTGGTGCAGGAGCTGCCCACAGAGGGGTGCCGAGATGGGACGGTCCTTACCGAGGAACCGACGACGCTTGCCATCTTCTTCTCTGGGAGCGAGCAGGTGAGAGCCGGGCTGCTGGCACCTCAGCAAGGGCTGTGGGAAATGGAGCAGGATGGGTGGGTCAACAGCTTATATAGTCAAAGCTGATCTCACATCCTTCCTGGGGTGTGTGATAGTTAAAGATGAAAGTGAAACTCAAATGCTGCACAAATTCTGTGAAACCTGGGATGTGTTTCTGCAGGTCTTAAAGCTGGGGTTGATCTACTAATTGCAAATTAAATGTTAAGTTTGTGACTGGAGTGAGATGACCCAGGAGATTGTGGGAATGCCCTTGAGTCAGAGGAGCTGCAGGAGACCTGCAGCAGTGCAAGTGACGCAGTGACCCCCCAGCCAGCTCCAACAGACCTTCCTCCAGCCCCAGCTGGCACCCAGCAGTGACCCCCAGGGCACACCAGCAGGGACTGGCCTCAAACCAGACCTGGCCCAGCCCTTTGGTCAGTTTTCCACTCAGCAGCCCAGGGTATATTAATTTTGATGCTGAAAATCAAAGACCGGAGATGGCAGAGTCATCTGTTCTTCTCTGGAAGGCGAGGGGAGCAAAGAAGGGCTGCCGCTTTTGAGGAAGGTAGGAGGGAGAGTCTGCACCTGGAGCGGGAGCTCGTGCACAGGCAGCTTTGTGGGAATGAGCTTCTGGGAAAGGAAAGTGGATGTGCAACAAACACCAAACAAACAGGCTCTGGTGGAAGGACTTCTTGCTGCTGAAGAGGGATGCCAAAGCTGCCTGAGCAATGCTGGTGTCACAGGGAAGAAACAGCAGAGCCAGCATGTGATGAAGTGAGTGCAAGCCCCATTCCCCATCACCTTGTACCACTCAGGGGGAGGAGGAGGAAAATGGGGAGTGAAGTCAGGGGCAGGAAGAAGGGAGGGCTGGGAGAAGGATATTTGAAGATTTACTCTCATTCCTCATTACCCTGCTCGGATATGATTTGCAATAGATGGAATTAATTTCCCCAGGTTGAGTCTGTTTTGCTTGTGAGGGGAACTGCTGAGTGATCTCTCCGGGTCCTGATCTTCACCCACGAGCCTTGCATCGTAGTTTTCCCCCAGGCCCAGATGACAAGGGGAGTGATCGAGCGGTTGGTGGGCACCTGGCAGCAGCCCAAGGCCAACCCACCACAATTAGGTGCTGATGCACATTGTCTGCTTGATGCCATAGATGGGAAACATCAGGTATTGTCTGGGATTCCATTCTTTATTCTCACTGGAGATATCGTTGGAGGGGAATGGGCACATTTGATGGATGAAAAATTCATCAAGCATCTAATTAATGCACAGCAATTAAACTCTATGAAGCAGAAAGCAGAAAGCCTCCCTGCTCTGCAAACAAGAAGTTCATTCCCTTAGGAGAGGTCTTGGGGTGCACAGGGCGATGCCGCAGTTCCTCTGTGGCTGTGGGGGATCATTCTTCGCAGATTGTCCACCGTGGCTGCCACCCCTCAGACCACGAAGCTCTTCTGCTGCAAGGCCAGGGTGGGTGGGCTGCAGGTGGCCCAGAAATCGGTGGACGGTGCCCCAACCCCCTGCCCTGCCCTTCCTGCCCTGTGTTGCTGGGTCCCCTACCAGTGCTGGCAGCCGGACTCCAGCCCTCCTGGAAACCCACAGCTCTCCTGGGGACCCCAGCCCTTCTGGAAACCCCCGTCTTCCTGAGGATGCCTCCCTCCCAGGACCCCACAGCCCTCCCAGGGGAACCCATCCCTCTTTAAAGACCTCAGTCCTAGTGGTGACTCTGCTGCCCCTTGGATCTCAGAATCCTGACAGGGACTCCCAGCCCCTTGGGAATCCCAACCCTTTTTTGGGAACCACAGTCCTCCCGCAGGCACCGCAGTCCTCCTGGTGACCTATCCTTTCTGGGGACCCCACAGCTCTCCCCGTTACACAGGTCCTCCTTGGGGTCCCACTGTCCTCTTGGAAAGCCCAGCCTTCCTAAGGACTCCAGTCCTATTGGGGACCCCAACTGTCCTGGAGACCTCATCCCTTGTGGGGACACCAGCCCTCTTTGGGGACCCCACAGCCCTCCCAGGGATGCTACAGCCTTGTTGAGGAGGGCTGACACTGGGAATACTCACAGTCTTTTTGCTGCTACCTTCATTAGGGGATTTCACCTGCAAGAGAAAGGTGTCCATTAGTTGGGGACTTGGCTGTGCCCACCACTGTCCCCACTGCCCATGGACCAGCTCCAGGGAGAATCAGGTCAGGATGCAAATTCAGGGCTAGTTGTTGCTGTAGGAGCCTTCATGCCACGAATGTGACACCCAGCTCCTGGGTCATCAGCCCCATTTGAGAACTCCAGGCCTCGTGAGAAATAGCCCTCATGGGAACCCCAGCCCTCTTTGGAGACACCAGCCCTGCTAGAGACCCCACAGTCCTTCTCCTGCCCCCAGTCCTCTGGGTACTCCAGTCCTCCTGGGGACCCTACAGTCCCAGGACCCCACAGTCCACCCATGGGAACCCAACCCTTTTTGGGGACCCCAACCCTATTGGTGACTCAGCCCTCCCTTGGATCCCAGAGCCCCCCTGGTGACCCAGCCCTTTTGGGTTCCCCAAAGCCCTCCCAAATGCTTAAGTCTCCTCAGGAAACCAGAGTCCTACCAAAGACACAGACCCTTAAGGACCGCAAACCACTTGGAGACCTCAGCCCACCCAAGGATCCTAGCCCCTTGAGGACCTTGCGTACCTTGCAGAATCCCATTTGTGACCATCTTTGGGGAAAACAGCACCCTTCTGTTGACCCTGGCCTCTCAGCGGGGATATTCATGACCCCTTTGGCATTATCTCCATCCTTGATTTCCACCTGCAAGAAAAAGGTTTCCATGTGGGGGGGCCCTCATCTGCCCCCACCACTGTCCCCACTGCTGTCCCCACCAACCATGGACCAGCCCGAGGGGATACAGGTCAGGACACAAACTCAGGGCTGGCTCTGGGTGCAGCAGCTCTTCCCCCACAGCTGTGATGCCCAGCTCTGTGCTCACCAGATCCTTGTAGAAGTTCACCAAGCCCAGAAGGGAGAGGGCAAAGTGGATGCAGTTGTTTTCGCTCCAGTCATGTTTGAGTTCATAGTTCATCATCTTCTTGACATTTCTATAGAAGTCATCGAGGTTAATGTCATCTTTTTTCCGGTAAATTTGGCATTTCCCCACCATCCTTTTCATGCTTTCAAAGCCTTCCTTGCTGATCCAGCCACCGCTTTGCTTGGAGTCTGTGTTTGGACAACCAAGAGCCACCCACCATCACCTTGGCCCAGCCACCGCCACACTGGCAGTCTTTCGGCCACCACCACATCCCAAATGTGAGCAGTGTATTGGGAACTTACACTGGAAGTGTATGACCTCTCCTTCCCCACAGTAAACACCTGCATGTTTGAAGATGAAGCTCATGGTGTCAGGGCTGGTCTCCTTGGGGAAGAGCATGATGTCCCCAGGCTTCCCCTCGCTCTCGGACACCTCCTCAAAGACCTCCCCGTGTCCAGGGATGCTCTTGTGCAGCAGGAACAGAATCTCCTCATTCACCCTCTGCCAATCACGTCAGGGAAGGAGGGAAGGTGAGGAGGTGGCAGAATCAGCTCCATCACTCACCAATGACCCCAAGTCCTCCACTGCCAGCAGAGGTCTTGCCAAGCTCCTACTTACTTCATCAAAGCTTGATAACTGCAAGGAGTGAGGAACAGAAACAGGGTCAGCACCGTGTTCATGCTGTCCTGCCCCTGCACGCAGGGCAGGGTCCCTCCCTGCCATCACCCCCTGCCCAGGATGGCTCCTGCCAGCGCAAGGACTTGGCTCGGCCAGAACTCCCCCGTCCTTCCCAGCTGCTTCCAGCTGGAGACGTCCCGGGACAAGCCCGTCCATCGTCTGCCCCTGTCCCAGGGTGGCAGTGGTGCAGGAGCTGCCCACAGAGGGGTGCCGAGATGGGACCGTCCTTACCGAGGAACCAAAGATCCTTTCCATCTTCTTCTCTGGGAGGGAGCGGGTGAGAGCCGGGCTGCTGGCACCTCAGCAAGGGCTGTGGGAACTGGAGCAGGATGGGTGGGTCGGAAGGCGCTGGGGCCGAGACTGAGCTTCCTGGCGTGTGTCCTTCCTGAAATACCGGAGAGGCGGAGAAAGGTTGAAAGCCAAACCCAAATGCTGTCAAACTCTGTAAAAGCCCGGGTGGATTTTTGCACTTCTTAAGCCTGGGGCTGATTTGCTAATTCCACGTTAAATGTTAAGTCTGGAGTGAAGGCGGACGATCCAGGAGATGCAGGAAACACTCCTGCGTCAGAGGAGCTGCAGGGTGCTCCAAAAGTGCAGGAGCCCTGAAGTGACCTCCCAGCCAGCTCCAAGAGACTTTCCTCCAGCCCCAGCACCACCCGCAGGGTCCAAGCAGACCTGGTCAAGCCCTTTGGCCAGTTTTCAGCCCAGCAGCCCCAGGCATATTTATTTCAATGCTGAAAATCAAACACCAGCAGCGAGAGTCAGTTGTTATCTCCGGAAGGCAGGAGGAGCAAAGAGGGAGCGGCTGCAGCAGGGCTGGGCTGTCGCTCACTGGTGACTTCGGGGAAAGGAGCTTCTGGGAAAAGGAAAGTGAATGTGAAACCAGCACCAACCAAACAGGATTTGACTGGCTCTCATGGAACCATTTATAGGTCCTGAGGTACTCACACAAATGCTCTGCATCCCCACTGGAACAGCAGTGGTGGGCTCAGGATGTTTGCTGGAGACACTGGTGTCACTCACTGAGGGAGGGGCTGCTCTGCACTCCAGACATGTGAGGTTCTTTGTCAGGTTTTCCTCTTAGTCAGTTTGGTTTCCATCAGGAGCTGTGGGCTCAGGTTTTTCCCTGCCTGACTCCTTACTCCTGCCTGGTTTCTTCTGGCTGAGTTAGTTGCTCAGCTTGTGCCAACGTTTGGAGATCGGCAGTGGAGGTACCGGGTTGTACCTGCCATGACGCCCCCACTGCCAGGGCTCGGTGCCCTAATTTACCCCAGTGATTCTGTGGGCAGCGCTGGAGCGGTGGCAACATTCATAGCACAGGTAGTGTGTGTATGGCCCTGGACATGAACTACGTATGTCTAAAGTGGACTCAATCCTGCTGGATCAAAAGGAGCCAGCACAGACCTCCTTATCACCTCCCTCTGACACCTTGCTTGTACCCAGGCTGCTTTTTGCAGAGATGCTGCAAGACCGGAGAGCCCAGAGGCATTAAGGGGATCTCCTCTGTCCAGCAGGTCAGTCCCACCAGCCTGATCCATAACCCTGCAGTTAATGAGTAATTAAGATTGCCTGGTCCAGTGGCCCCAGTAGCGTCCTGCTTCCTCCTCTGTTAGTGAGTTTTAGTTCCACGCTCCCTCCCCCCCCCATAAGGGAAATTGGCCACACATATTACTTGTTGGACCCCTCCAGATACATACTTCTCCTGCTAATGCAGCCAGAGATGAGGCAATGGAGCACTCAGTAACGTGAGCATCACCACCCCTCTCATCTATGTTTCCGTTTTAATCACTGATCATGTAGGCACCAGTTGTGAGTGAAGGTTAGAACCTCCCACCTCAACATGCTAAAGCTGGGCTTGATTTGCTAATTCCACCTTAAATGTTAAGTCCGAAATGGAGGGAAACAATCCAGGAGACACTGGAAACACTCTTTCAGAGCCAGAGGAGCTGCAGGGCATTCCAGAAGTGTGAGTCCCAAAGTGACCTCCCACCCAGCTCCAAGACACCTTCCTGCAGCCCTAGAAAGGACCCAGCACTGATCCCCAGGGTGCACCAGCAGGGACTGGCCTCCAACCACATCTGGTCCAGCCATTTGATGAGTTTTCAGCTCAGCAGCCCAGGGAACATTTATTTTGATGCTGAAAATCAAACACTGGCAACAAGACAGTCATCTGTTCTTCTCTTGAAGGTGGGGGGAGCAAAGAGGGGCAGCGGCCTTTGAGGGAGGAAGGAGGGGGGTGGCTGCACCAGGGCTGGGACTTTGCTCACTGGTGGTTTCGAGAAAAAGAACTGCTGGGAAAAGGAAATTTAAAGTGGTACCAACACCAATCAAAACGGGTTTTCCAGGTTCTCATGGAACTGTTTATTGCTGCACAAGAGGGACGCCAAAGCTGCCGAAGCAATGCTGGTCTCACGGGGAAGGATGCTGCAGCCCCATATGTTCCCTGGGCACGTCGCTGTCTCCATCACTGCAGTGCTGGGGACACCTGGGAGAGAAGACGGGCTGTGGTGACACTTGTCCAGAGTGGATGCTGTGGTCCCTTGAGGTGATGGCACCTGCTATGGCAGTGGCACCTACCATGTCACCAGCGAGCTGTCCCAGCCCCAGCAGGGTGAGGGCGAAGTGGATGCAGTTGCAGGTGATGACATTGTACTCCACAGCCTGGTCCATCGCCACCCGGATCCGCCGCTGCAGCGTGGCCACATCCAGCCCTCGCTTCCTCCGCAGAACCTTGGCCGGGCCCCGTGTCCGCAGGAGGTGGCTTTTGCCATGCTTGGCCACAACCCCCCATGGGGATGTCCCTGAGCTGCCTGTGAGGTGGAGGGGATGCTGTACCCTCTGTGCCTTCCATGGGGATACCCCCATGCCATGGTCGCCTCCTAGGGCTCACCTTCCAGGTGGATGATCTCCCCATCACCACAGTAGATGCCAGCATGTGCACCCCACCAGCCAGGCCCTGCCGAGGTCAGCGGGAAGAGGAAGAGGTCCCCGAGCTGGGGCTCGTTTACCCCGTTGGGGACCACATCGAAGTGCTGTCCCAGCAGACCCTCGCAGAGGAAGAACGCTGCTGTGCTCACTGCCCCAGCCACCGCCTGGGGACCCACCTGTGTTTCAGGGCCACTGGTGCCCTGGGGACACCGGCAGCATCACCGACCCGCTGGCTCATCCCCCATCCCTGGTGGCTTGGGCACAGCTTGGGTCTCCATGGATGGGGAAACCCTCTGAGAAGGGGTCGCCTCCTTTAGGTGCCGAGCACCCGTGGGTGCTGAGGAAAAGGCAGGGCGTGCCAGATTTGGCCCTGTTGTGCCAAGGGTAAGATGGGTGTGTGGGGCACAAAGGGGACAAAAGCACATACCTGCCTGGAGCTGCTCACCTGGAGGGACAAACAGCCAGTGTCAGCCCTGGTGGTGCCGGGGAGATGAAACTCAGGGCACCAGTGTCATGGCTTAGCCCTGGGCTGGGGTCCCCATGCCAGCACCCCCAAACCTGTCGCACCCAGGAGCCCAGCCAGCGCCAGGGCTGGAGGAACGGCCCATCTGGGGCTCCCAGGGTCTGCACCAGGATGCTCAGCTGTGAGGAGAGTGGGCAGAGTGAGCCTGGGACCCCTTTCTAATAGCACCTATCCCCTTCCACGCTCCCTCCCCTGATAGTACCCATCCCCTGATAGCAGATATCCCCTGCTAGCACCCATCTCCTGCTAGCACCCATCCCCTAATAACACCCACCCCTGCTAGCACCCATCCCCTGATAACACCTGTCCCTGCTGGCACCCATCCCGTAATAACACCCATCCCCTCCTAGCACCCACCCCTGCTAGCACACACCCTAGCCAGCCCCCACCCTTTCCAACACCCAGCCCCAGCCCCACAGCAGCCTCCAAAGACCCTCTGCCCCCCCAGACTCAGAACGCAGCAGGTCCCATCCGCGGGGTCCATGGGCGCCAGGTGCCACAGCAGAGGGTTGGGACTGCCTGGGTGCAGGTGCCCTCTTTACCGGCTCCCCCTTTACCTGTCTCAAGAGGTTCATCTGCAAGGAGAGAATGTGATGTCCAGAGAGCCATGGACACGGGGCCATGCCCAGGCCCACCTCAGGGACCTCTCTGTCCTCAGATGGCTGTGGTGCCACATTGCCCCCCTGAATCCCAAACCGTAGCCTTGGGCACCGTGCAAGCCATGGCGCTCCTGCTATGCTCTGCTAACTCACCTTGGGGAGGCCTTGGAGGTCCCTTCACTCCACTGTGGTCCCCAAGCAGCTGCTGCTCCGAAGGTGTCTGCGGGGCAGGATCTCAACCTGCCCTGGTGAGCCCCGTGGTAGCTCCCGGCACCTGAACATCCACCAGGTGCCCAGGAATGTGCCCAGACCACACCAACCGGCCCTACCGTGGCACTGAGCCCATCCCATGGGGCCGGTCCCAGGGGGACAAAGCCAACCTGGTGTGACATTTCATCAGTGAACTCCTTGAGTGACCCCGAGGGAGTCACAAAATGTCCCTCCGTGGCCACGATGCACCAATAGCCAGTGGCCACTGGGCTGGTGCCAGAACACCTCTTGGTGCCAAAATGCTCTTGACCTGAAGTTAGCTCAAGGAACGGCCACTGGCCTGTCCCCGGTCTGTGTCCCCAGGGTGGTGTTTGCCTGGGGTCAGCTCCGGAGCCACATTAAACTTTAATCCTTGCACCAGGGGGGTCACCGAAGGCTTTGGGAGGGCTTGGGGCCAGTGATGCGGGAGCTGTCACCCTCTGTCACCGGGCAACCTCCACAGCATCATTTATCACAGAGCCTCCAATAAACAAGAGCTAATTATAGCTGAAACTGGAGCCTGGACACTGCTCAGCGCTGGGTGGCCACGTTAACCCTTCCCAGCCACCTCCAGTCCCACAGTCATCTTGTATCCTCCAAGACCTTTGCATCTTCTTGTTCTTGTCCCCTCCTGATCCTCATCATTCTCTCTTGGTTTCCATGCACTCTGGTTCTCACCACCCATTTCTGGTCCATAGCGTCCCCTCCTGGTCTCCACCATCCTCCCCTGGTCCTCACTAACTGCACCTGAGCCATCATCACCCCTCTAGATTCTCTTGGTCCCTTTTTGTCACCGCTGCTCCCTTCTGGTCCCCATCATCCCATCCCAGTCCTCACTATCTCCTCATGATCCACATTCAACCCTATTGCATCCCACTCCCCCCTCCTTATCCCCATCACACTCTCCTGGTCCCAATTATCCCCACGTGGTCCCTGTTGTCCTGTTCTCATCTCCATCATGCCCTCCTGGCCCTTGCTGTCACCTTCTGCTCTCTACTATCCATCATTGTCACCATCAAGACATCCAGGTTTCCATTGTCCCTTCCTGATCCTCATCATCCCCTCCCTGTGCTTATCACATCCTCCTGGTCTTCATCATCCCCTCCTGGTCAGCACCATCTCCTCTTGGTCCCCTTCATTCCCTCCTGCTTCCCAGTCATCACATCCTTATCCCCATGGTTCCAAATCATTCCGTACTAGTCTCTACTGTCTCCTCCTGCTCCTTATCACCCCTTCCTGATCCTTGTCCTCTCCTGGTCCCCTTCATCTCCTCTTCATCCAGATTGGCTCCTCCTGGTCTCCATCACCCCCTCCTGTCCTCCACCATCTCCCCTCAGTCCCCAGTGTCTCCTCCTAATTCCTATCATCTCCTCTTGGTCCGTACCATTACCGCTTGGTCTCCGTTGTCTCCCCCTGGTCCCCACTATCCCCTCCTGGCCCATCCTGTCCCCTCTCATTCCCCACCACCCTGTGCCATCACCACAGCATCAGAGCTGCCAAGACAGCAATGCCTCCCTGGGTCACCCGATGTCCCCAAGCGAGCTGTCCCCTGGCCAAAGCACATCCGTCAGCTCCCCGTGGCTGGTGGGATTAGGGCGGCTGGAGCCTTGGGGCTGCTCCCGACCACAGGTTTCAAACCCGTCTCCACCATCTTTGGGTAATTAGTAAATTAGTAATTAAATGCTCTCTGCCTGCTGGGGGTGGGGGGATAGATAGGGGGATGAAGGGGGGGCAGATCCTGAGGTTTTAGGCTGGGTAATCCTGTGGCATCTGCCCCAGCGTCTGTCACCGAGCCGAGTCACGACCCCGCCACGGGCTTTAACGTTTGCTCCTTCACCCCCCACCCGCAGCCCCTCCGCCGTGGCGTCCGGCCTGCTCGGGGCACTCCCTGAAAACGGGCCAGCTCCAGCCCCTGCCATGGGTGCCCCAGTTGGGTGCTCAGCCCTAGGAGGGGGACAGGGGTGCTGCGGTTCCACCGAGACCCCACCTTGGGGACAGCACCCAGCTGGGAGTACTGGAGAAACGGGGTGGGAAACCATATTTTTGTAATTATTGGCTTTCCTGGGCGTGTTGATGATTGGCCGGTGGCAGATGGTTGGCCTGGCTAATCCCCCTCCCAAATCCCCGCTCCCGAGCTGGCTTTTACCAGACGGCGAGGAGGGGACGGGCAAATTAGCCGACTCAGCGTGTATCGCCACGCTGGCTGCTCCCGGCGGCCCCCCGCGTCACCCAGGGCTGGGCTGGCACCCGGGGCTGCAGGTGCTCCCGACGCCCCAGGCATTGAGCGCTGGGGGTTGTTTCACCCATGGGTGAGGCTCTTGCCAAAGGGTCTGGAGGCACCTAAGCCATGGGCGAGGGACGGTGACAGGCAGGGTGAGGTGACAGCTTGGTCCTGCCGCATTAGCCCAGCGTCATAATTCTGCCGAGGGAGGAGGAGGAGGAGGAGGCGGAGGAGGAGAAGGAGGAGGAGGGCGGCCGCTGCCGCAGATGGCGGCTGTCAGAGATCTGGGTCAGGGTGGGGGGCCCACCATGGGATGGGGGGCTGCAGGGTGGAAGGGAACACCCTGGGTGGGATGGGGAGGTCCTGGCGGTGGAGGGGTGCTACAGGCAGCGAGGATGGACCATGGGCAAAAACGGAGCGGTGCTGCAGGCAGCATGGTGAAGATATGGTGCAGGCAGGGTGATGGAGCAATGCTGCAGGCATTGGAGCTGTACTACAGGCACTGGAGCTGTACTACAGGCAGGCAGGATGATGGAGACATGCTGGAGGCACGAGGTGATGCAGCCAAGCTGCAGACAGCAGGGCCGGAGCAATGGTGCAGGCAGGAGAACATGGAGCAATGGTCCAGGCAGGAGGCGATGGAGCCACGCCATGGGCAACCAGGATGGCGGAGATAAGGCAGCAGAGAGGGTGGTGGAGCCAAGCAGGAGGCTGGAGGGAGGATGATGGAGGAATGCTGCAGGCAAGGGGACATGGAGCCATGGTGCAGGCAGGATGGTGGAGCAGCAGTGAAAGCAGTGATGGAGCAATGGTGCAGATAGAGGAGGATGGAGCAATTCTGCAGGCAGAGGAAAATGGAGCAGTGGTTCAGGTGGGATGATGGGGCCACGCAGAGGCAGGGCTGGCAGAGGGATGAACCCCCCGAGTCCTCAGATCCACCGGTGTCACTGCCACCAGCCCTAAGCAGGGCCCTGCTACCAGCATCCATCCCCTGGGACACCTCCGCTGGGGTTGCACAGCAGCAACACCCCTGGGGGGCACAGGCTGAGCTCCCCCAGGAGGGGCACAGGGGTTTGGGGACCCCTGACTGCAAGCTGGCCCGTCCTTAGGGACAACCTGGGACGGGTGATGGTGGCCACCCACCATCCCCTGAGCTGGGGGAGGGGGGGGGGCGGGGGGGGGGGGGGGTTTAGCAGCTAAAGCCCTCAAATCCCAAATTGTGCTGCCCTGTCACGCCGAGGGTTTAGTGGTGGTTGTGTAACCCCGGGGGCCACCTGGCCCCCACCCGCTGCCATGTCAGCAGCCCCAGCCCAACATCCCCCACGGCCCCCTGGAAGGGAAAAGCGAGGCACAGAGAGAGCCCCACTGAGCGCCCTTCCCCTCCCCTCACCATCAGGGCCGGTAATTAATTACTTGGGGGCAGGGAAATTACCCCCCTTAATTACCACTTTTCGTTATTCCCCTCTAACCGCCTTAGTGAAGGGCTTATGCGCTTATAGGACCCGGTGGGTCCCAAGGGGAGGGGGGACACACATATGGGGGTCCCTACCCNCTCCCACCCCGCGTAGACACTAAAGATTAAGAGGGTGACAAAGAGGCGGCTGCTTACACAGCACCCGCCGCTAAGCTGCCTTGAAGAGAGCAAGGCAAGAGCCCCGCCGCCCGCAGAGCCGCTGGAGCACCCAACACCTCACCAGACCTCGGCGGCACCCACCTTGGTGGAGCCAGAGGGAAGGGGAGAGAGACGGATCAGGACCGTCGGGTAAGGGATGGCCACGTCGCCAGCGGGGTCAGTGGTGAGCACCGGGCTGGATGATAGCCCCGCAGGTAAGAGATGGGGTTCTTCTTGAGTGCGTGAGACGTGGTGGGACTGTGGTAACCAGTGGGGTCTTTGGGATGGTTGGGTGCCTGGTGGGATCTTTCTCCAAGATGCCTGGGTGGCCTCATCATGGTTCTTCTCTTGGGATACTTGAGGTCCCCATCATGGTCCATCTTCAAGATGCCTGAGGTTCCCAGTGCAGTTTTTCTCTAAGATGCCCAGGGTCCCCATCATGGTTCTTCAAGATGCCTGAGGTCTCCATCACGGCCTTCTCCTAGATTACTTTGGTCACCCTTGTGCTCCTTCTCTCAGATACCTGATGGTCCCTATCATGGTCCTTGTCCAAGATGTCCAGGATCCCTATCGCAGTCCTTTTCCAGGGTGGCTGGTGTCCCCATCATGGTCCATCTCCAAGACATCCAACATCCCCATCATGGTTCTTCTCTGGGATGTCTGGGATCCTGATTGTTATAAGATACCCAGGGTCCCCATCAGGATCCTTCTCCAGAATGGCTGGGGTCTACCATCACGGTCCTTCTCCCGGATGCCCAGGGCTCCCACTGTGGCCCTTCTCCAAGATACCCAGGGTCTCACTCATGGTTTTTCTGGGTGCCTGTGTTCACCATCACGGTCCATCTCTGGGATGCCTGGGATCCTCAGCTATCACCCTTCTCCAAGATGCTGAGGGTCCCCATCATGGTCCTTCTCTGGGCTGAGATGCCTGCAGTCCCCAACCATCTCCATGCTGGCCATGGTCCTCATCATGGCTCTTCTCCCGGATCCTTAGGGTCCCCAGGTACAGCCCTTCTCCAGGACAGTTGCATTCCCCAGCCACAGCCTGGATGCCCTTGGTCTCTGGCCCTTCTCTAGGGTCCCTCTAGCTCTCTGCTATGACCTTTCTCTGCGACGCCCTCGCTGGGATGCCCAGTGCCTCCAGCTGTGGCCATTCTCTGGGACACCTCTGGTTCCTGGTTGAGGCCTTTCTCCGGGACACATGGTGTCCCCATCCCTAGGAACACTGTTTCAACCAGCCCCCTTCTTTTTTTTTTTTTTTTAAAAAAAAAAAAGTCCGGTGAGAGCTCATCCCACGGCAGCCCCAGCACTGGGATGTGGAGTGACACCGACCCCTGAGGTGTCCCTCAGCCACGTCCCTGAGCCAGACCAGCAGAGGTGGGAGCCACCCCATCACTAGGAGCTGGGGGAAGGCCAGGGGTGGCAGCGGGGACTGGTGGGAAGGACAAGGGTCATCTGGGTGTCCTGAGACACCCCAAATGTGGCGGCTCTGCTCCTGCAGGACTGAGCCCGGCCCCTGGCAAGGCGCTGAGCCCCGTGCTGCTGTGCAAGGTGTGTGGGGACACCAGCAGCGGGAAGCACTACGGCATCTACGCCTGCAACGGCTGCAGCGGCTTCTTCAAGCGCAGCGTCCGCAGGAAGCTCATCTACAGGTGGGCGACAGTGAGGGGGTCCCTGTGGGGCAGGGACTTGGTGGAACGGGCACCCAGTGGGGGAGGGACCCAAGGGATGGACACCCAGNCCAAGGGGAGGGGGGACACACATATGGGGGTCCCTACCCCAAGCCCCATCTCTCCCCCAGCTCCGGCGCAATCTCAGCCTGGCTGGGGCAGGGGGTGCGGGCAGCAGCCGGGTGACACCCCCACAGTGGCTCGTGGCGGTGGCGCGGGTGGCTTGGGTGTCGCGGGGTTTAGGGTTACAGGGCTGGGGCTCGGCACCTTTTTAATTCCTCATCGCGTGG
>WEIS01067045.1:0-18700 GCA_013389965.1 Todus mexicanus | reverse complement strand
CCCCCCCCAAATATCCCCAGTCTGGGGGTTCGACAAGTGGCTGCGGGGCCCCAGGAATTCTTTGCCTGGATAGAATTTCACTTTTTTTTATTTTTTTTTTTTTTTTTTTTTAAACCTTTTTTACACAATTTTGAGCGCGGGTGACACAGGATAATATATCCTCTGACAATACAGACTTTGTTCTTAATTTACACGCAGCAGACTTATAAATTACTTAAAAAAAAATCCATTAAAAATAATAATAATAATAATAATAATAACAATAATAATAATAATTAACAGCACACAGGCCCTCTCCTTTCCAGTAGTAAGTACATTCACGGCGCTCCGGAAAAGCCCAGCTATTGTCCCAAAATGTGGCGGGGTGGGATCCCAGCACATCCCAGTCCCCCCTAATTCCTAGGGGGGTCCAGCGCTGACCGCCTAGCTCAGATCGTGCCAGGATGTTTTTTATATATATGTATATATTTCTTTGATATATTTTTCTTTATATATACATACACACAAATATATTATATATAAAGAAAGATATTTTCAATATATATTCAATATATTTTCTGTATATAGTTTATATATTCTATATATAATCTGTATATTCTCTCAAGATTTTATATATCTTCTATGTTTTATATATATTCTATATATTAATATATATATAAAGAAATAGAGACAAAATATATAATCATATATTCTTCATATATGATATATAAATTTCTTCTACATATTTCTTTATATATATGTAGAAATATATCCTTGCTACAAAGAAACATATAAAGAAATAAATATATAAAGAAACATATATTTCTTTACACATATATGAACATATATAAATATATGTTCATATATAGTATTTATTTCTTCTATATATATTTCTTTATATATAATCTACAAAACATATATAAAGAAAATATATAGAGAATATATAGACAGATAATACGTACTTACATGTAAATATATATTCTCGATATTTTCTTTATATACACATACTACACATATAAAGAAATGAGATAGACTACATACAAAGTGGTCTGGTTTTATATATAGTCTACAGCTCAAATATATGAGATATAGACTACATATAAAATTATTTATATATATTTTATATGTAAAGAAATATGAGATTGAGACTACATCTAAAGAATTTTAATTTATATTTCATAATTCTCCAATTTCTTTACATATAAAAATGTATTATATATAAAAGAAAGAATATAAAGAAACACTTTATATATTCTTTTATATATATACTTTCATACAGACTATATTTTCTTTTAGATATATTTTCTTTATATATAGAATATATATTTTATAGATTTTTTATATATAGAATATATACTTTATAGATTTTTTTCTTTATACATAGAATATATATTCTTTAAAATATATTTTCTTTATATATATAAAGTACATCTATATAAGGGAAATATATATCAAAAGAAATATGCACATATATATATATTTGGAGGTGGTGCCCAAGTCCAATCTGCTGTCCCCACTGCTTTTGTGTCCCCGAGGTGAGACAATCGAGGATGAGGATGGAGCCCTTCATCTTTCCACCTGCCCTCAGGGCTCTCCTCTCCCAGATCCTGCCCATTTTGGGGCCAATTCCTGGGGCATTAGGTAAAGAGGCTCCAAAACAGATGGTTTGAGTGCCAAGCACCGGGGATGCTCCTGCTCCTTCCACCACTGGGTTGTGGTGGCGATCTGGGAGCTTTCACTTGCGTGGCCACCACTAGCGACTCAGGTTGGGCCCCCAGTCCTGGTTTTCCCACCTGGGGAGGGAAAAATCCCATTTTTTTTCCCTAGGGATGGGGGATGATTGACCCTGTCGTGCTCCTCTCCCAGGCTTCAGCACCCCGGTGGATGCTGTTCCCACGTCCCTGCTCGCCCTGTGGCATCAATCGCTGTCCCCCGCCAAAAAAAAAAGAAAGAAAAAAACATGAGAGAAAACAAACGGACCAAAAAAATGAAAGAGAAAAAAGAAAGAAAAAAATGAAAGAAGAAAATTAAGAAAATAGAAATGTAAACCAAAAGTAAAAAAAAAAAGAAAAATTAATAAACTGAACTCACAATAAATAAACACCTCGAAAGAATCAGCCCTTTGGGCAGGGCAGGGGGAGAAGGGACCAAAGGGCGGCTCAGCGGGATGCCCGACAAAACACAAAATGCTCAGGAAAACTAAAGTTTTGGGGATTTTCCTTCTTTTCGGTGGCGTTTTGGGAAAGGATGAGCCTCAACCTGTGATGCCCAGGACGGATCCAGCCTTTATTAATTTAATTAGTGATCTGGGGCTTCTAATTTTGCCTTTCCAGAGGTTTTCTGGTAGCTGGAGCTTGTCCTCCAATGCCGATGATCCAGGAGGGATTAAGAGGCGAGTCGTTAGTTAGCGTTGCTAATTAGTCCTATCACAGGCACTGCTTTGAAATCGCGCTAATTACACCTTGAGGGACTTCTCATTTGGAATCAAGTTTGATGTCAAGAGATGTTGGTAGTGGCAAGCGACAGTTGGTGGACACTGGTGGTGACATCAGCAGGACGGCTCAGCCCCATTGCTTCCCTCCTCCCCAGCCGGAAAATAATAATATTAATTAAAAAAAATGAAAGAAAAAAGAAAAAAGTTCTGTATGGGGGGAAAAATATAAAAAAAATTAAAAAAAATATATATTTACAACAAACTCCAGTAACCGGCATATTAACAAATATAGCTTCAAGTAGTCCTTGATGATTATTATTATTATTATTATTATTTTTTAATACTGATGGTCTCAAAAAAACCCCAAAACCCAACAAAAGAGGAAAGGTGGTTAGGGCACGTTAAAAAATAAAATTAAAAGAAGAAAAAAAAAAGGTGATTTTTTTTTTTTTTGGCAGATTTGTACGCTTTTCCATGCGCTTGGCGTTGGCGTGGATGAGGTGGTTGAAGCACGGAGGGCTTGGATTTCGAGGCTCGGTTTGGCGGCGGGACGCTCCAAGGGGAAGGGCGCAGGAGCCGGCCAGTGCCCCTCCATCCCCGGGCTGACCCCCCCAGAAAGTCTCAACACCCGCCCCTCCCCCCCAAACCATTAAGGCCACCATGGAAACCGTCCCCCAGCGGCCTTTTTAAAGAACCCCTCCTGCCTGGCGTTGACGAGGTGCTGGCAACGCTTGGTGGAGCAGCTCACACCATGAACTCGTTGCTCCCCAGGAGGACGAGGGGCTGGGCGGTGGCGGCGCAGTCAGCCTCGGGGTTCCTCTTGCGGGGTCCCCCCCCTGGCCCCCCGTCCGGGGGCTCTTTGGTCTTTGGGGGGGATGTTTTCACACTCTTCAGTTTCTGTTTGCCTTTCTCTGGGTTGAAAGTCCCACGGGTGGTGAACTGAGGCCGGTCCTCGGGGTAGCGGAGAGGTCCCACAAAGGCCTCGGGGCTCGCTCGGCTTTCAGGGGGTTCTCCAGCGCTCCCCGCTCGGTAGAAAGGCGATTTGGAGTACATCTGGAAGCGCTTCCGGGGCAGGTGGGGCAAGCAGGAGGTGGATGATTGGGAGGAGGAAGAGGAGGAGATGGCAGCGTCGGTGGGTTCTGTCAGGTCGGGCCGGGGTCTGGAGTGTCTCCGCAGCCGGCTTGGCCCCTCCACCTTGGCGGGGCGCAGGGAGGTAAGTGCTACGCTTCTCTCTGGAGTCGTGGGGAAGGACCATCGATAGATTACCACCCCGAAAACACCCAGCATAAAATTATAAAGTTGCTTAGGTTGGAGAAGACCTTTAAGGTCATCACGTCCAACCATAAACCCAGCACTGCCAAGTCCATCCCCATGTGGCATCTTGGTGCCGCTCCCCAGGGACGTGCCATGAAGGTGGTACAACGTTCCCAGCATCTCGCTGGGGGCAGCACCACCCAGGATGACATAGTGGCGCTGGAGGAGCACTCATCTCACCACCAAACCCTGGGTGCTACCACCCACCTCCCAAAGTCCATGTGGTTTAACTCTTAACCCTCCTCTTTACACTCATTTCAATTTCCTGTGGGCAAAAAAAAACGACAAATAAAACCCCTACAAGCTACAGAAACACCTGAGCAACCTGCTCTAGTTGCTGATCTCCCTGCTCAGTGCGGGGGGGTTGAACTAGATGATCTCTGAAGGTCCTTCCAACCCAAACCAGTCTATGATAAAGCCAAGAACACCTGGATTTACCCGAGCGATCGGAGATGGCTCCTTCAGAGTCAAAGTTCAGATTTTCTGAGCTGTCGGCGGTGCCAATAGAGGCTTCGGACTCCAGGGTCTCATCGTCGGAGGCACGAGGCTCCAGTGTCAGCATCTCAAATGTCAGCTCTTCCCTGTCAAAATCAACCCAGTTCAGGTTGGTGACTCAATGGGACCAAAAAGATGGGGAGTAGAAGAAAGGGATGCATGTACACCAGGAGACCATGGAAGGATGGAGTCCTCCAGGTCACCCCGTGAGCAGCACATCAACCATACGATCTCAAGCAACGCTCACTTTTCCTTCTGCAGGCTCTCGATCTGCTCAGTCAGCACCTTCTCCTCCTGCTGCATGGCCACTTGCTGCTGCTCTGTCACCTCCATCTCCATGGCTTCCTCGCTGCTCATGGTCTCCTCGGGGACATCAGTCACCGAGGGCAAGCGCACGGCAACAGGAGATGTCGGGCTGGGATAGGCGCTGCGTCGCACGCGTCCTTTGCCCTGGAGAGAGACAATGGTGTCATGCCACCAGCCAAGGTGATTCTGCAGACATCTCAGGTGCCAACCACACTACTCTCCCAAGGAGTGAAGAAGATGGCCCCGGCCATCAGTCCTCAGTGTGCTGCCCGCAGTCACACCCAGGACCCTCCAAAATCTCACTCCAGGCTGGAAGAGGTACCAGAAAGACTCAACACGCTGGAGTGGATGAGGATGGAGGTGGTGAGGATGGTGCTCATGTACCAGCCACCAGCAGATGCACCAGCTGATGGACTAAGTGCAACTTGGACTTCCAAGCAAACCGAGCTGGAGGCAGGATAAGTTTTGCAAGCTCATGTGATGCGAAGCTTGACCTGTCAGGTGACCACACTGGCTTTCGGTGGGAGCATCACCAGGACTTTGATTTCAGGGCATCCAGCTCCCGCTTTATCATTAGGCCACGTGTCACATCCTTTCCCTGCCAGCCTTGGTGTTTCCTGAGCGTCTCAAGGTCCTTCAGCAAACACTAACTTCCACCTAATCATGTTGTCCATGCTGTGATCTCATGTACATGAGATACTGAAACCACAACAACCTCCAGTGGCCCACTGTAAGACAATAAATGTTATGAGATATCGACAAGCCTGAGTTGTGCCAATCTCCAGTTGTCCTCCAACCTGACAACCATCACCCAAGATGAACCTGCATCTTCTTGGGGAAAAAGAGCTTGTCGCAATGAAGCTTTTTCTCCCTGTAGGACTATTTAAACCCTGCAGCTGGGGCATTTCCAGGTCTTCCTAAAACCCCTCATGTTCAGAGCAGGTTTGCAGGGTTAAGGAGCCTCCCTTTTTTCCTTTAAAAGTGAGATTTGCTCTATTTTGCCCCTTTCATCTTTTAACGTTACCTCTCAGAGACATTTCTTTGGTGGCAAAGCCTCTCTCACACCCTGGTGTTCTTTGGATGTCACCTTCTCATTTGGGCTCCTGAGCTGGAGCACAGCTACCGGAGTCCTATTAGCCAGAACTTCCAAGATCCCGCCAGCTCATGGACTTAAGCCCCTTCCTAAGAAAGAGTATCAGGAGAGCAGAGCTCAAATTTTACTCTTCTTTATCTCCTGGCCCTCCTGGACAATGAAGGATGGGGAGAAGCTTCATGGGCTCAACCTGGTAGGAGGGGAAACAGTCCCAACAAGCATCTCCCAAAACCTGTGGGTGCTTCTCTCAGCCATCACTGTCTCACCGGGAACTACTCAAAGGAGTTGGGGAACACAGGGGTTGTTGGACCACTCCAAATTTAAACCTGGGTGTCCTGATCTTGCATTCAAGGTGGAAGTGGTGCTGCTTTTCCTCCTCCAAGAAGGTGGAGGAGACCTTTGGATGCCTCATGGTCTCCAATACATCTGAGATGTGGGGTTTATCCAGCAACTCAAGATACAGCAGTGTTGCGAAAGCAACTCAATGCTGAAATGCATCCTGAGTGAGCAGAAACTGGGGTGGGAAGGGGTGAATTAAGCAAAGCAAAAAAGAGGGAAGCACAGGATGGAAAAAGAAAATAAAATAGGAAAAAAAAAACCTAAGGAGGATGGGGAAACGAGGTGGGAAGTGTTTTTCGAGGAGCTGCGTGCAGGGACAGCCGAGGGCTGGCCATCCTGAACTCTTGCTGCCTGAGGAACCTGTGGGAGAAATGGTGGCTCTGAGGAGCAGCACCCGCTTGGGGACCAGACGGGCGACATCACGGGACAATGGCCGGTGGGACGGGGCTGGAATGAGCGGCGGTGACACACAACGGAGGGACGCGGCGGCTGGCGCGGGGCGCGCTGCAGTGGATACATACCGGGATTGAACTGCGGGTTATGCTCATAAATCTAACCGCAATTAGTACGGGTTTCTGGATTAGAGAGGAGATGAAAAGGAAAGCAGAAGGTTAGAGTGCACATGCCGTTGCCCCTCCAAAAAACCCTGTTTTTCAGTCATTTTGCAGGTTTTGTTTTTTTTTTTAACTGAGATGAACGGGCAGCTCTGCAGCACCAGCCTGCAACCTTGGGCAGCCCCTGCTTGGATTTCATGCCCCAAAAGGCAGGAGCAATGTGTCCCTGAGGACCACAGCAGGCAGGTCCAAGCAGAGGAAACACTTCCAAGCCTGGGATGACTGAACTGTGCCGAGTCTGTCCCTCTCCCACAGCCCAACAAGCCAAGCGCAGAGTGCAACCGCAGCCCGCCGGCCCCCTGGGAAGCATGGAAGCTCAATGAAATGGGTTTGAGGCTCCCAAAAAGGTGGTGCGGGAGCAGGGAGAGCCTTCGTGGAGCTCATTTTGGGTTCAGATAATGCGACTGAGCACGACAAAGGATGGTCCAGGTCTCCTCTGGGGTGACGTCAAGCTGGCCAAAGATAGGCTTGACTCAACCTAGGACCAAACAAATTCAAATGAAAGTGGAAACATTGATCAGGAGCACCTGAGTTGGAATAACCATGTTTCTATGAACCATTCCCACCTCCTCGTGCTTTGATATGACTCCCTGCAGCAGTGAGAAGCCACCAAAGGGCTGAGGGTCCCTGTCCTGGGGGAGATGGTGTGAGAGGTCAAAAGGGGTTTGGGAGGCTGGGATAAGCAGGAGAAGATAAGGTAGGGTTGCTTCAGGGGCAATGAGAGGACAGGAGGGAATAGAGACGACTTTGGCATCTCACCATCGATCTGCGGATCAAGGAGAGGCGACTCTTGGCTTTGTTCTCTGCGAACTCCAGGCTGTTGATGTCTTTGAGACGAGCCTTATATTTGTTCATCTGCTCGATGACGATTAATTCTACGCAACTAAAGGGGGGAAAAAAAGCCAACAGAAAGAAGAAAAAATGGGAGGAGGAAACAATATAATAAAACTAGAGGATGTGCTATAGCTAAAATCTGAGGGAGAGGCTATAAAGAAATGCTGTTGAAGGACGAGTGCTCCTACCAGCTGGGTCTCCAAGCACATTCTGGTGCTCAACAGTTTTAATACTTATTGGAGATAAAACCACCTCTGTCAGAAGCCCAGCCCTTCACTGGATGGTTTCTGTTATTATCATTATCTCCATTATCTGTTTTTAAATCTATTTAATATTGCTCCAGACCAAACAAGCTTCTTGCTTTCCACAACTCCCTGACTGGAGGCTGGAGCCAGGTAGAGTCAGTCTCTTCTCCTAAGGAACAAGTGACAGGACAAGAGGAAATAGTCTCAAGTTGCACCAGGGGAGGTTTAGGTTGGAGCTGAGCCACAATTTCTTCCCCACTGCCAAGGGTTCCCCAGGCCTGTCCCAGGCTGCCCAGGGCAGGGGTGGAGTCCCCATGATCCCTGGAGGGGTTTCCAAGCTGTGGAGATGTGGTGCTGAGGGACATGGGATAGTGGTGACCTGGCAGTGCTGGATTAACAACCTTGTTCAACCACCTCTTGGGGACTGAGACAACAAGAAACATCTTCATGAAGATGCATTTAATATGTGTTGATGATTTCCATGCCTCTCTATTCTTGAGCTATTTGTCTGTACTAAGGGTCATCAAGACGTGAGTGGTGACACGGTAACAATTATGGAGCTGGATCATCCAGCACCACATTCTTACGTGGTTGTTTTACTGATATCCTGAACACTTTGCAGCGGGTCCGTTGTATCAGGGCAGCGCAGGATACAGGGAGCAAAGACAATGGCCAAGGCATTGGGTGACATGCGATTAGTCTCTTCTTGGAGGGCAATCCTGAAACAAAAAAACGGGATTAAGAGAGAAGTGAAGGTACCTCCACTGCACCATGGTGAGAGGCACCACGAACCCACAGGCACCATGAGTGACCACAGCACCATGGAGGTTGCTCATCAATACAAGCATCATTTGGGTACACAGCTCTGGGGCCACCTCCTGGGAGACAGGAAGGACCTGAAAGTTCTTCCCTTGCCCACTACCTGCTTTGGGTCTCAGTTATTCCAGTATGAGGGACGCTTGATTGTCCTCCCCTTGCCCAAAGCTGCCCTGGCTCAACGTACCTCACCAGGTGGAAGATGAGACGCTCCAAGGTGCTGAGATGGGTGCGGGAGAGCTGGTCAATAACAGAATACACTCCTCTCACTGTCTCCTTCCTCTCCTGGAGGCCTGTGGAGAAAGCACTGGCATTTAGGGGTCACTTTTACTTCTTCCTGCTATTTAAAATGATACCTTCTTAACACTTGCATGTAAAAATGGTCCTCCTGGATTTTGGGCTGAAATTTGCTGAACCACAATGCAAGTGCACGTGACCAAAGGTACCACCAAACTGCCCATGGCTTTGCATAAAAAAAACCCCTTATAGCAAAAAAAAAATCAGACTTTGAAACCAGGTAAATATAAATTGGCAAAACCAGCTAGTTTGGGCCAAAGAGTAAAAAGAATTTCAGCAAGAAAACCAGTCACCACTTCCCTCTGCCAAGGGAAAGGCAATAGTGAAGGAGGCTCCTTACCCATCGCCCTCAGAAACTCCTCGTAGAGCTCGAAGGTCATGAGAGGGTTGGGCAGATCTCGGAGCCACTGCTTGAACACGCTGGCAATGACGTGGATGTTGTAGTCATCCAAATTCACGTTATCGATGTCTGGGTTTAGCAGTGGATTGAGGGAAAAAGGAAAAAAAGAAACAAGCGGCAATGATCAGTATGATGCCATTAGTGAAGGACTAGATGACCTCGAAAGGTCTCTTCCAACTTAACTCATTCTATAAGTAACTCCTCTATTTGTGGGGTATTTTTCCCATCTTTTTACCCGTATCAAGTCCTTGCCGCAGCTCCTTGATCTTGTTGGTGGACCCTGATTTTCTGTAAATGCCCTCTGTGTAGAGCCCATGCATTTCGATGTAGTTGATGAGCTTCTCCACCAGCACGGGCACCGCTCGCTCCTCGCTGGTCAACCGTGAGAGTTCTACGCCAAACTGACGAGATGAGAGCTCGGGGTCATACTGAAGAGGAAAAGGGGAAAAAAAAGGACTTTAAAATCCTTTTAGAAAGCAATGTTGATGAAGCACTTGGATCCAACCGCTCTTCAGACTTCTTCAGCTGATTCAAGAGACACGCAAGTCCGTCAGGTATTGGTTACAAACTCCTGGCCCTAGCAAAAGGAACACAAGATAGCAAACCAGTCATCAGCAAGATGCTGGTGACCATAATCCAGGTCACAGCTCCCCTTATAACACTCTTGCACCTTTGTTTTTCCCATTCAACGCCGTCCTTCCATCGATCTTGTCAACCTTATGAGATGATGTGAGGAAGATGCCCATGATGTTTCACACAAACACCCCAGAACATCTGGTCTTGGCCATCAGTTAGAATTCATCACCTGCTCCTCAACCAACCTGCACAGCTGCTAAAACCATCAACAAATGCAATGCCACAAACCCCATGTGCTCCATAAATCACAAAGCTCTGAGGTGAGGACCATGAATGGATGAAGCAATTCTATGGCCATTGTGAGAGGTGAGCTTGGTATTGCTCAGGTTTACTATAGATCTGGAGAAACAGGTCCAGTGTGGGACAATGCCAACAGCTACAAAATCAATCACCACTCCAAAATATTGTTTTCTCAAAGCATAAGTTGTGGCTCACTGTTGCTGGAAACAGCCCTGGAAACACTAACCCACCACCAGACAAGCTAGAGCCTTCCTAGACCTCCAGTTGCCCAAGGTACTGTGAAGACATGGTGAACTTGTTTCCTTGGGTACAGCACTAAAACTTCCTTGTGAAGAGAAAACCCATGAAATAAGAAGGCTCTGAGTGTCTCTGAGTGTCTCTAAAATAAAAATAATCCAAGATGTCATTGAAATTCCCAAATTTTAGAGCAGAAACTTCATAAAAGTTGCTCCCAGCTCCTGCGTTAATACTGTGAGAAAGTGAATGAGTGCGGCAAAAAAATACAACATATACTCAAACCACAAATATTTTCAAACATGTGTATCTTCAATGTATATATTCAGATTATTTCGTGGGAAAAATATAACCACACAGCTTTACGGAGGTTGTATATTACGGAGACTGTGTATTACGGAGGTTCTTCTTCCTCAAGAAGCCTCAAGAAACTGTTATCTGTCTTTTGGGCAAAAAAGAAACTATTTAGAAGAAAAAAACTCCACCAAATCTTGATGATTCAGCATTATATCAAGTTCTGAGCCTGCAAATATTAACTTATACAAGCTTGGGTATGCCACTTGGAAAAGTATGTAATGAAAGGAAATAATTTAAGAGACGTTTACCTTTTTGGAGCACTTGGTCGTGGTTTTAAGACAGCACTTCTTGTGACAAGCATATTTACATACTGCAACCAAGAAAAAAAAGGATTTAATCATCCTCAAAAGTCAGATTGCTGGAGAAATTTTAATTAATAGGAATTAAATAGCTCCTCTCAGGACTAACAGGTGAAGAGCACATTGAATTTGCAGTTCCCAGGGGCTGAGTCTCTAAAAGATCCACTCAAATCCTCCCAAAATGAAGCCTTTCATTTTAAAAGCTCCGTATTTAAGTCTCTGAAACATTAAAAACCCCTTGGTACATCAACTCGGAAAATAATTCATGAGTCACTCTGAGCTATCAGACATGGACACCTGGAAATAGCACCTAATCTATATTCTTCCTGCACTTGACATCAGCCTGAAATACCCCAGGGCTGATACTTTCAACCTAATCAAAGAAATGTTGGAAAACCCAAAGTGATGGATCAACCTTTCTCAGCGGGCCTCCTCCATTTTCCTCACCTCCTCCAAAATTCATGTGCCTGGAGGTCAAACAGGCCAAGGCATGGTCACGAGACCCACCAGCATCCTATAGGCTGAAGCCATGGGGCACGTTGGCCATACCCAACTCTACTGTCCTTCTTACCATTACACTTAAATATGGTTTGGCCTTATGGCATGGCCATATGACCTTATGGGATGACCGCATGACCTTATGGGATAAGATGTGTAATGCAAAGCTCCCATGCACAAAACTAACTGTACCATGAAGACTGGAAAGACTGCTGGGATGGACTTACTACTCGACTTCAGAAACTCTTCAGATCTGTCCCAAAAGTTCTTCTAATGTGAAAAAATCCAAATTATTTGAGAGTAGAGTTGCAGAAAACGGCAGCAAACACCTTTCAAAATCCAAAGCCTGTGACCCAAGCCCATGAAAGAAGAGCAAAGAGGATGCTTACATTTACAAACAGAAGCCCTGTCCATTATCCAGATCAAGGAGGAACAATATTCACAGTAGGTGGGGATGCTGTACTGGGTTGCCTTAAAAATGTGACCATTGTGCTCTTCCACCTGTAATGATAAAGGTTGGATGGTGAAAAAGAGGAGAAGGGTGCTTGGTCTGCCGCACAATGGTGAGATAGAAATGGTCAGCTCTCCAACTTTTAGCTGTTATTTGCTTTTAGTTCTTATTTTTTTTTATTTTTCAGCTCAATAACCCCATAGGCCACCCAAAAAGACATCCAGCTTGTATGGGAACAGGATCATCACACAAGCAGGTTGGAAACTGTGGCTGACTGAAGTTGGCTGGTCATCTTCTTCATGTTAAGGTTTTCTATGCATCCATGACCCCTTTTGGCTCTGCACCTGCATCCTTCCTAGTACTATCATATCCTTTAGTAAAAAAGCAGACATCATCTCCTCCATCTTGGATGTTAGAGATGTAAAACACACAAGTTTATGCAGAAACCCAGAATGACATGTTCTGTTTTGCTCTCAGTTCTTCTCCAACAACTCCTGACATTACGTTTCCTGTCTTGACTGATGTGGGATGTGTCTTTAGAGAACAATCTACGGCCTTCCTTCATCAAGCAAACCAAATCCACCTTGGCTGTCCCTCCAGCATGTCTTTTCACAGCTGCATCATGGTGAGATGCTCAGATCTCAGCAAAGGATGTTTCATGAGCAGGTCATCATTGCTCATCATTCTGGCCACAAGGACATGAATTTTTTAATGCGCGGGCACACAGTGTTCAACTCACCACATCCGCTTCCTTTTTTCTTCTCTTTTTTCGTTCCGTTTTTGGCACCTGGTATGAGAAAGAGCAGAAAGCCAGGAGACTGGCTTTGTGAAAGGAACACTGCAAGCTCTGACTGCTCTAAACACTGTAGCTAGACCCTGAACACAGACACTGTTTACGTCCCCTTCTCCTGTAACCCAAAAAATGTGGTCACTTGGGTAGAGGTCAAGAGACTAGAAAAGCTTGTACCTCTTTCCCTTTCCCTCAAAGATTGAAGATAAACCCCAAAAGTGAAAAAAAAAGCATCAGGAACTGTCTTTCCAACAATCCACAGATGGCTACAGCTTTGTCCTGGAGACATCTACGTGTTGGCATTGGTCAAGATTCAGTTCAGCCCAGATGTGAACTGGAGTTTGCTGAGCCCAGTGAAACACCACCAGTGAATCAATGTTTATGTTGTCCACCTCAGCTTGAAGCAGAGGAGAAGACAATGGAGGTTCTCATGTATCTACAGAGAGCACAACCCCAAGGAAAGACAGTTCCCAAATCTTCAAGGGGCTTAAGAGAAGTACCAAATACCTTCACCGCAGTGTAGTCCAGGGGTTTGTACTCTAGCATATATTCATCCAGGAAGACTTTGAAGGTATTGACCCAGACTTTAACTGGAGACTCGCTCCAGTCCCTCTGCTCAAGCCTCATGGTCTTCTCCAGAATCTGCTCAAATAAGGCGTAGAGGTCCTTATAGCGGATGCTCTTCCCATCATCCATCTTTGAAGGAAACAGAAGCAAAAAAAAAAGGTGATTTTCACATACCCAAGACTGAGTTTTGCACTCCAGACAATTATTTCAGCCCAACTGGCTTCCAACTGCCTGGGGAAAATCCAAGTATGATTAAAATTAGAAAAAAAAAAAGACCATCTAATAGAGGTGAGGGACATGGTTTAGTGGTGACCTGGCAGTGCTGAGTTAATGGTCGGACTTGATGATCTTAAAGGCCTCTTCCAACCTAAATGATTCTATGATCTTGTATCTCCCGGAGGTGAAAGTTCTCACCCAACATCCAGTCACTTACCGCCAACGCTGAGGAGTAAAAGCTGAAAATGTTTTGTCGGAATTCCTTCAGCGCTTTCTTGAATACGACGTCTACCAGCGTGTCCTTCTTGCTGTCCTCATTATCTAGTTCATTCATCTGGGAAACCAAAGGGGTTTATGGACCTGTGCCACATTTGCTGTGGCAGAGCTCCCTGTGAGATGGAGCAGTGCTAACAAGCAGCTGCTCCACCACAGGCAGACCATGTTAAATGATGATCACAAGGAGATTTCTCCTGCATGCAAACTAGAAACACAAGCATTTCCCCACAGCCTTGAACTCCCGCCCTCTTAGGTCATCCATTTTTGATGTCACCAGGGGCAGCCCAAAGCCACGGAAGCACAGAGGCTGCCATGCTCATATAGAATGACCACAGACGAATTATTAGTATTGCTATTGCTGCCTTCAAAATAATTTTGGCTTTGTAGCCTCCATCTGCTCTTTGAGCTCTCTGATGATGTAGGTGGAGCAGCAACAGAAGCTACCTTTTTCAGGAGAAACTCATCCATGCTCTTCAAGTCGCTAGCGCTGGTTATGATCTGCAGCGAGTCGTTCTGCCACTGCACAGGCTCCAGAGCCACATTGCTGATCTTGACGCTGCGCTTGCGTTTCACTTTGGGAGAGGGTTCCTTGTTTTCCTTAAACTCCCGCCGGTAGATACCAGACAGCTCAGGACTACGTGGAGGGGTCAGGTGGTGAGAACCCAACTCTATGAGGGATAATTAAAAACGGGGAAAGAGACTGAATCACAGAAACACAGAATCATACACTGGTTTGGGTTGGAAGATCATCTAGTTCACTAGACCAGGTTACTCAACCTTGTCCAACCTGGTCTTGAACACATTCAGGGATGGAGCATCTACAACTTCCCTGAGAAACCTGTTCCAGTGTCTCACCACCCTCAGAGCGAAGAACTTTTTCCTCATTTCTAACCTGATCTCCCCTCTTCCAGTCTGAAGGCATCACCCTGCCNCTCAGACTGGGTAGAAAGCTTCTCCCGTGAGGTCTTTTTCTCACCCTGCTTTCCCTTCACCCAGAATCTCATCTTGGCTCGCTGAGGCCTGGAAATAAGTTGCGGAAAGAGGAAGTGCTTTAACTAGGAAACATTTTTCTACCCAAAACTACTCTGAATTTCCTGGACCTTCACGGTGTTTGAGGAGGAGTTAAATCCAAACAACATCTACCAGGGAAACCAGGCTAGCTGTCCTCAGGAAAGGCAAGAAATTCAAGTTTCACATGTGCAATTAGGTGGTTTGGGATGGGACATTTGGTCCACGTGATCAAAACTTTATCATGATGCGAGCAGGACAGCTCTTCTAACTGGGCATGTCTATGGTCACATAGGAAAGATGGGACAAGTAACTCATGTGCTACCTTTGGGTGGTGGAGCTCCAAAGGAGCCATGCTGGTTCAGCAAGGCGATGGAGAGGAAGAAGGACATGGGAAGGACTCATCTCCCATCTCCAGTCATGTTTCCTACCTCCCATCTGGAGTCAGGCTCTTCTGCGTGGCTGCCAGCTTCCCGATCTCCCCCTGGGACATGGTTTTGTGCAGTTTCGCTTGGCCTTCTCCAGAGGCGAATCGTTGCGCCGTCTGTAACAATTCCAAGCATGAAGCATTTAAAAATGAAACAGTTCTTGGGAAGCCAACTGATTTTTCTTTTCCTAGCAAAATCTAGACACTTCCTCTGTCACATCTTTATTTCTATCTGTGTACTGGTGAAAACCTACAATCCTATTGAGTTACAACTACAGAAACACTTTAATAACTCCTAAAAAAGAAAGGTATTTCCCTTGCTCCAACTCTATATCGAAGTCCATCATTCCTTCTGCTTGAGTAACCAATGATTAAAACCAGTGTGCACCAAGCCATGGGTCCTCATCACTCAGCCTGCACAACTGCTGCACCACCTTGGTCTGGGTAGCCCAGCTCCCCACTCCAGAAGAGGTGGTCATGAAAAAGTGACTTGTGGTGTTCTTTCAACCACGTGAATCTGTCCCATCTGAGCTTCCTCCTCCAACTCTTGTTGAGGTCTTTATAGAAAAGATGACAGTCAAATATCTCCTGTAGCTTTCCCATCACTGAAACGTCCTAGCTGAACGTGCCGTGGTTTTAAGTATTTCTTCTTCTTCTATTAAAAATATTTGAAATAAAATGATATAAAATATGGGCTGCAGGGGAATCACATTTGCCATATTTACGCTTCTTTAGTGTTTTATTTTTCACCCCTGGACTAACTTCTCGACCAGCCAGGAGATGGCAGCACATGAGACAAAATTGCAACTGGGAAAGAAACTGCCTAAACCATCACAGGGTGTCTTGCTCCTGTCGCTCTTAACGCTTAGGTGATGATCACACATCAATTGCAGATGTCATGCATTTGTTAGACAAAACTGGAAGAAGGATTTTCTGCAATTACTAACACCACCTCTCCCTGCTCTGCCCCAATTCTTGACCTATGATCATTCAGCGGTTCCTCTCCTATCACAGCAACCTCCCCAGCTTTGGAAAGTAAAGACTAAAAGGCATTTTTGGTGTGAGGTCTTTCTATCTGAGGGACTCCTCCAAGAACCTCTGAAAAGAAAGATCTTCGTCTGGATGGGAAACCTCAAATGTCAAGACAAGACTCCACACCGGAAAATCCCCAGCCAGGGAATACCACAAAGCATCACGTGTGGGCAAACGCCAATAGCTGGAGGTCTGGAGTTGTCTCCTGGGTGAAGAGGGGGCCAAATATGTTGCCTCTGAAAGAGCAATCTGTATTTCACCCACTCATGCTAGCAAGAGAGAACTATATCTAAGTGACTGGTCCCAGTAGGCAGCAGTGCCCGGGCTGCATCAAGGAGCTTCTTGAAGCGTAATGCTCCCTCTGATGGCTTAGGACAAGAGATCTTCTTTCATCAGTGGCTCTTCAGGCGTGCTTAGGATCAGCTGGTGACAGATACTTGGACTGATGGTTGTCAGTTGGTGGCTTTAGTACGGAGACAAGAGGAAAATGACTGCTTCATTATCTACATCCCTCCTTCTAAGAACCTTGGTTGAAGGAGGGTGTATTCAGAAGGTATTTCTGGTGTGGTTTCTATAACCGATGCTTTCCATTGATCTACTGCAGGAAAGCTCTCCAGGCTTAGGCGCAAAACAGAAGGACTCTGAATATGTGCTGACTATAGCCAGGAGCTGCTCCTCCCACTTGTACTTGTCTCGCCACAAGGTAGGTTACTCCTTGGCTATTCACTAGCCAAAAAACTCAAGAAACCTTTGAAGGATTGGTCTTGTCAGGAAGCCCTTTAGCCTTAAAGGCATCTTGGAGTCAACCATACCTTCAGCAGCAACCTTATGTACTGGTGCACCTTGCGTTAAGATGTTGGTCTTTGTTGCTCTGGGATACCCCAGACTTAGGCCAGGAGCATCGGTTTCTGGTGGACCTCTACTTAAAACCTGGTGATTCATATTCATTGACTTGATGGTCAAGTAACCAATGAGTAAAACAGGTTCATTCCAGTGCAGCTGGTGAGCCATCACATGCACAGCTTCACAAGCTTGCATGTGACCACTCTTTCATCGATCCAGCAGCCCCTGGCTGCTGGGCAGCATGTTAAAAGAGGCTTTTTTGAGAATGTCATAGCTGGGGACCACAGCTGTATGAGATAAGTTATTCACTAACATGGAAACCAGCCCACACACAGTGGCTGTCTCACTCGTCTTGATGTGATCATCACAAGACACAACGAATGTGGCTACAAAAATAACAACCTCCTTGAGTTTGTACCCAAACCAACATGCACAGCTATTGCTCTGCCATAGGCTGCTCCATCATCAACGCCAAGCTGGGCTCTGCTAATACATACGAATAAGCAGGCCCTAAATTCTGCTACTTGTGGCGATCCTGACCTTGAAAAGCCCTAAGCCAAAAGGCTGTCCCAAACCTGCAATCCAGATGGAAACACCGTACACGTCACCATGACACACAGATGCAGGGTATACCCAGTGCATGACTTCACAGGTAGCGTTTGCTAGAAAGCAGAACTCAACCACACAAGGGGTGAAAAGGGCTGACCATCGGTTAGCGATGGAGAGCAGAGAAGAGGGATACAGGAGAGACGAGAGACAGTTGGCACCTACTACTACGTGCATGCGGTGAGAGTGGTTAAACCAGGTGAACAGAGCCCCAAGGAGGATTTCCGAAGAGTGGAATGAGCCACGTCGCTCCCAAGGATGGAGCTTGCTGAGCACCAGCCCAACACCTTCCGCGTCCCAGCAAGAAAGATTTCTACAGCTAAAAAACCCCGTAACGCACTGTGAGAGGGTATCCTCCAGGAACACAGCACGGAGCTCCAGGCACGGTGTGGCCCCTCGCGTGGGGATTTTGCCAGGTTACTTAAAATATCATACTCATCTATGAGCAGGGACATACGCAAAGAGGCAGCCAAGTGACCTCAGTTCATTGAGCTGCGTCTTTCAATCAGGTTTTGAGTACTCCTGGCTTAAAACCCCTGGCAATTTATCAAGAGTAACCTTAAAAATTCATGGAATTTGTAAATCTCTGCCCTCTTCCAGTGAGGAATTTACCCTGGGAAAAATTTATCCTTTAGAATAAAAGCTGCTAACAGAAAAGTCATGAAAATCCCTCCTTGGCCATCTGCCTTTCTTGGAAAAGCAGATTTTAGGATTGCAGGAGATGGCTGCAGGACACATGGCAACGCTGCAGCATAAACTAAATCACTGACTTTGGTTTTCGTGCTTTTATGTGTTTTTTTTTTAACTGAGCTCCACATCCAGCACCGCAGCTGGAGCAGAGGAACGAGGCAGCTCTGCTGGAGGCCCCACATGAGCTCTTATGGCAGGAACCACCCCTGGTGTTTATTCGGGAACATCTCTGCCACCTCAGGAATTAAAAATACGAGTGGGTTGGAAGCCCCGTTAGCCTCTTCCACTCCTGAAATCTCTTGGTTTGTGATTTTCCAAAAGCAGCTTATCTGGGCCAGAGATTAAGCCTTGAGATGCAAATGCT
>WEIS01067040.1:9632-37506 GCA_013389965.1 Todus mexicanus | reverse complement strand
ATGCAGACCTGCATCTCCCTCTGCTTTCAAACTAACCACAAAAAAACCCCAAAATTATAATAAAAATACAAATATATTAACTCTGCATTGTACATGCTGTCATTTCCCAGCACCCTCATACACCAGACAGCAAACAAGCGATAAATAAGAAGTAAGACTTGGTATCATGCTTGCAGGTTATTAACTTGAGCAAAACAAAATAAAATCCACCCTCCCCAATCAAGTTCATTTTTGCATTTAAACACCCTACCATTAATGTAGATAACAGGAGATCTTTTCCATATTCAGTGCTCAAACAGAAAGTGCTGCAGAGCAAAGTCTGGCAGATGCTGACTCTGCGAGACTGATTTAGGTCCAACTCTGTTGCATCTCAGCCAGATCTAATAATACTAGCAGGTCCTCTGTCATAACATAGTAAGGTTATCTTACATGAACAAGCTTACAAAAAAGGCTATTCCGGCATTTAACATTTTGAGGTGGCTTTTACTTCTCTTGTTGCAGTAGAATCAGCAAAATTAAATAGTAGCCTGTAAGAATTATCCCAAAGTCTCAAATTATCTAGTAAAAAGTTTGGCAACAGTTTATGAATACAGGACTTGATCAGTGAAAAAGGTTTATATTGTCCACACTTAAAAAGCCCCAAACTAAAATAATCTTTAAACATGTTTTGGGTTTGGTTTAGGTTTTTTTTTTAAATTGCCATTTAATTGCAACTAATATCTAGTTGCTAAAGCAAATTCTTCGAAGTTGAGGTTTTATTCCTTCAACAGAGGGTCAGAGAACAGATGAATTTGGACCTAATGTTAAAACCTCATTTAACCCCCAAGTGGAGGCTTCAGCAAGAACATAGCCAGCTGCTGGGCAACAACAAGAGCCAGCCTGCTTGCTGCAGTCTGGAGGAACTCAGTTATGGGGCTTTCTCCTATGGACATCCCCTTCATCCCTTTGTGCCACTGCTGAGCCCATGCTCTGCTCTGCTGGGGATGAGGTTGGCATAAAGAAAGGAGGAGAGAACTCAGGGTGAGGGAGCACGTTCCGGACTACTGCTGTCTGAAATCTGCCTTAACTTGCCCCACAGTTTCCTACAAGCGGCTTATAGGGTTTGGGTTTCTCTTATTGCATTTAGTTTTTACACAAGAATATGCTGAATCAAAGTACATAGCCTGGTAGACGAGGTAGAGATTGCACAGCTAAATCTGCACATGTGCTTTGTCGGAGAAAAGACTCAGCTTTGCAAGGTGGCAATTGAGTTTTCCTTAGCTGTTAACAAAACACAACCTTGCTACAGAAAGCCAAACAGCACTGCCTCAGCAAGTGTTCATCTGGACCCTGGGGGGATAAATAACCCACACAACAAAAACCCCACTAAAAAACCCACTAAAACATCATGGATGAATGTCACCTGAGCTCAAAAAGGCCGTACAAGACTATAATACAGCAAAGTAACCTTCAAAGCATCTGCATTCCTTTTGCTCGAAAAACAGTGCTTCAGAAAACTGAAGATGACATTGGCATTGAAGCGTATCTGGCCCAACCCTAGTTCACGTGTTTGCACTCCATATCCTTCAGATTCTCCTTTCAATCTCAAAATGTCCTTCTGCAGAAGCTCGAGGTAATAGCTCCTGGTATCCAAGAAAAGCCAAGCTATGTGTGGATCAGACACGGTGTCAACGTCAGGATGTCTCAAGTCTTACTGTGATGGAGGAACACGCAAGTTGAGGGAATGGGAAGTATCAGGATTATGTTAGGTATTCATTACTTCTTCACTGAAATGCTCCTGCATATTATCCTACAAGAGCTGACAGGGGAGCAGGAACACAACAAGATATACTCTGGCCATCCACATACCAACTGATTCTGAAAGACAAGCTTGGCACGCTTTTTCCTCGGACATGTCTAACTAAAACTGAAAACCTCAGTGACTCCAGCTAAGCCTACAATGGGGTCACAGTCCAGCTCTATATACTACTCTGTGCAAAAAGTTCCCTCTTGCTACATATTTCCAAAAAAAAAAGTTTTCTCATTATAATGAACTGAATCTCAAGTCACTGTCTGAACATTTTGTACTTATTAATATTTAAGAAACTAATCAGAGAAAGATCAACTGACTGCATTTGAGAGCTCCTGGTCTGCTCAGCTTTTCTTCCCCACTCTGCACACACTTCTTCCGAATTGCTCTCCAGAAGGACCACATCTGAGAAGACAAACCTCACCCACAGTGTCTCATCTTAAGCAACAAGGACTGGTTTTGTAAAATGAAGTTGGCACCTTTCAAGAAAACTTTACATTAAGCTCAACTCAACAAGACACGACGCACAGAAGGGACACAAGCCTCAGTCAACACAGCCCCTTCATGAGACTTCTGTTGTCCACAACTACACAATACCTTGAGTTCTCTGTATAGAATGATGCCATCTTTTCTCATTGGATACCAAGAAACGGCAAGACTTTGAGCCAAACATCCAGTTGATCCAGCCAAGAGAAGCTTACAAACACTCAACAAAAAGTTAGAAACATTATGCAAGTGCCTTTAAATTCTGACATCAACAAATATGCAGGGCTTGACTTTCAGAGCTGAGCTTACCTCACGCTTAACCACCACAGGTTCATCCTGAAATTAGTCACCACCTTAGCATCACTGTTTGGTAAAGACTTCCTCCAATTACATCATCCTTGGCCCCAAGGTCATAATATGATGTAATGCATATACAGAGTAAATTGCTTTCTGGTTTTGAGTAACACCTACCAAAAGTTCCCAAACTTTTCAAGGTCAGGAGTCCTTAAAACACCAGGGATAGAGACCAGATTAGACAGGGATAGACTAGACTTTTTTGAGGTTTTTTGCATGAGAGATGAAGTTATCGGGTTATCTACAGTGTGGAGAAATACTATGCTTAGTAATTCAGGTTTATTTTTCCCTTGAGTTTGAAGGGAGATGAACAAAACCCCACCAGAATCATCTCCTCTGTGTTAGACTGTTGGCAGAAGCAACATACAATTAACACAGGGCGGAAATGAGCAGGAAGTTGTGCTTCAATTTTGCAGGTTTAATTAGATGCAGCTATTAATTGAGTCAACTCTGAAACAATTTAAATCGTCCACTGACTGAGGGGTGGAGAAGAGGGGGAAAAAAACATGGAAAGCCATGTAACATGTGCTCTGGTACAACCCAGGGACTGGAGACAGAAGTTCACCACATTGATCTTGACTGCCAGCAGTGAGGTTGTCACAGCAACCATAATGCAGCTTCATGAATATACATTATGCTAAAATCTATTTTTTTTTTTCCCAAAAGACACTAACATGTCATTCAGCTCACAACATGAAGCTGCCTGGGAGATGAATTTGGGTTGTACAATATAAGTTGCTTGTCTTCAAAACCTTCAGCTTAGCTGCTGCAGACAGGAGGGGCTGCAGGAAAAGGAGAGACACTAAACATGGCAGCATGGGGGCTGTAGGACTCTCTTCTGCACCTGCCTCAGCCAGAGGATACTTGAGATATATTTGGCAAACATTTTAAGGGAGAGGTCCCCAAAATGAGCTGCTTAGTCCCTGCAAACTGAGAAGGAGAAGCTGCTGCTCCCACTGCAAGGGACAGTGCCCAAGCTCGATTAAATTGGGGGACCTTGGTTTGTCATCACTGGAAAACTGTGGGTGGAGGGGCTCACAAAACCAAAAAATCCCCAAAACACACACATACCTACACAGGTCACACACCAGTATGTCAAGAAAGAAATTAAGGGCCCTGACTACTTCCACTGAGAAGTTGTAGGAATTTTACTTCGTACATAATCCCCTACTTAACATCACACTGGAAGCATCACATCTTCAAAAACATACCCTTTCCACAAACATATTGACACCCTACACACCTCTGTCTCTCATCATGATACCTAAAATTAGCAAGTTCTGTTAAATTAATTCCTCTGTAAACTGGTAAACGGGGAATATTAACTTCCAAAAGAGGAAAATAAAGCTCATTTTTTCCTCAAGACAATAGTGTGAAGAAAAAAAGAAAAATGCCACTGGAAGAGCAGCACCAGAAGTCCTGCACAAAAATGACTTTGTCTGCAGAGAGGAGCTTGAGCAGCACACAGAGACTGGAGGAGCCACCAGTTCAAGCCGAGGCAGCAAGTAATTGCTCAGCACCGGTGTTTGCCAGCTACTCTGCCTGGCAGATATCCTGTGAAAGGGGGAGCGTGTTGTGATAGAAACAAAAGCCTATCATCCCCCAGGTGAACCCCTCTCATCCCAGTCATCCACTGGTCCTCTCTTGCTGCCCCCCTGCCCCCTGCTGCATACCCACCCTGATCACAGACAAGCCCTGCCAAGCCTGAAGCCCACTTGATCCCAGGCTGACACCAAAGGGAGCAGCCCCATTCATTTCTGCCCCAGCCTTCATGTCACTTGACCACTCACGCAGTTTATCAGCTTGCTGCTGATGCAACTAATTTTTGTGTTTGTGTTCTGGCAAGGTCAGTCTAATCAGAGCGGACAGCAAGGCAGCCTCACTCACGGCTGCACAAGCTATTAGAGCTGTCATGCCTCCCGCACAGAAAATGCTTCTGGTCGTAGGCAGAGGGAGAAAGCACCCTTTTACAGCAGCCACCTGCACTGAGATCAGGTTGAAGGACTGCAAAGCCTCACCCTAAAGACAGTGTTTATGAAGCTGCCATGAGGCACATTTCAGAAATTAGTCCCATGCCAGAGCTTTAGTGCCTCCTCTAAAGGATGGGGGCAGAGCTTGTCACAGTTTGGCATTGACAAAAGGGGTTTTTTTCCCCGATTCCTCACTCTGAATTTAGTCTGCCAGTCAGGGAAGATGAGGGCGAAGGTGGGAAGATGAACATCACCAGCTCAGCAGGAGCCTCTGTGTACAAGAAGGCTCAGGCAGCTCAGGTCGGACTGGGCTTCAACCAAGTAAGAAGCCAGGGCACAGGTTTAGGACCGCCGTAAGCCAGCACCGTAACTACTGTCTATAAAAAAAAGGGACATGGAGTGACAGATGGGTAGGAAGGACAGGACACAACCAGTATAGGTTAAGATCAGGCTATCACTGCATCTACCTCCTCTTCACTATTCAAACACAAGTGTAACAAGCCTAGCTTGACATAGTGCTTAGAATAAAGTGGGCCTTTTATGATCTGCTTTAAAATAAACATTTAAAGTCAGAAGTACACATACTAGCATGGAATAGCTTATTCAGACTTACAAGTTTATTATGGAAGGTGATCACTAACTGTTTAGAAAGTGCAAGCCTTGCCAGTCCTGAAGAATTTTAATTCCATCCCTTCAAGTATATGAAGTGCAAGCTATTGAGACCAATGCAGTTATGGCCCTGCTTGATGCTGACTGTTTTTTCATAATGTAAACTGCATGTTCAACATCTTCGGGTCATAAATACAGATAAATCAGAGAACAGCGGTACTGCTAAAAAAAAAACAAAACCCACAAACCTGTGGTAATGAACCATAATCCAGGTTTAGAGAAAGACACTTTGACAACAGCCTTCCAAGGTCCATGAAGAATAGCTATTTCTCTGAGAGGACTCTCAGCAGCAGGCAAATGCTCCATCTGCTCAGGGTGACTGCTCATAGCTCACCCAGCAACCTTCAGAAATAGAAGAACAGTGTGTTGTTTTTGTTGGGGTTTTTTCCCTAGATAAACACAGATTTCACCTTGCTACTCATTCAAAAAACAAGATAACTAAGAGGAACACCTTTGAGGCAGGACACAGCCCATTGCTAAGGAGAAGGCCACCCCAACCCTTTGCCAACCAACATCCCTAGCATGATGTGTAGGCAACTTCTGTGGTTTGAGGAACGCTTCACGTGCACTGCAGTGTGAAGCTACCCATGCATTAGTTTCACTTACGGCAAGACCGTATAGAAGGAATTACTAAAGCTATCAGGCAAAAGACCACTGACCCACAACTGCTGTATTACACATGCAATGATAAAATGAACTCCCCTACCTTTCTGTTTACAAAGCAACCATGGGGCCATGTTTACACTCCCCAAATCATTCAGTTATCGGGACACTTGACCGAGAACAAGGCTAAGGGCCAGCGTACAGCAAGATGGTGTGTTTCAGGGGGACAATTCAGCAGAAGCCAACATTAACATCTTCCTGAGAAACAAGTTATCATGAAACCATCTAGATGTATGTTTTCAGCAGAAGATGGCCAGGATGTGGTGATATGTGTACAAAACCTTGCAACTTCCTTCTGTAAGCTCTAACTATTCTACTGCGAACTCATTAAGCCTCTGAAATATCTACATTGCAAAACCAAAACACATCAAAACCCAAGTGGTTCAGATGTGCTGACTACAGAAATCAACAACAGACACTGCCAAGAGAAGGAACTGACTGTTTTACCAGACACTGGTAGCTCTCCAACCACTGAATTTAAGTTCTTTGAAACTTCTCCCCTCATGGGTAAGTAAATTCAGCATTGCTGGTACATGAATAACTACAAAGATACAGCTAGCACAGGCCAATTATAACCATTGCTATAATTAAGAACCTTTAATTTCCTTCCTATATACCTGCCTTGAGCTATACAAAGAATGTGCATAATCCCCAAATCCCACACATTTCCTTATGAGAAGAAGCGCTGCTGCTCGTTCTGCTCCTTCTCCTTACCTCCAAACAAAAAACCTGAAAATGCTGCCATAGCTGGTGCTACAGGCAGAGAAGAGATAGGGCAGGAAATAACAAAATAAATTAAGACACACTGTGTGGATTATGCAAGTTTGTAGTGTAATTCCGCATCACGTCAACTTCTAAATGAAAGGGCAGGATGTATTGTGTAAAAACTTGCATAAATAATACATCAAAGGACACTGCGTGAAAGACTGCTCTGCTGCACGACACAGGAAGGAGGGATTTATCCAAATCAGTGAAATGAAGCAGTAAGAGAGGAACAGCAAGTTTCATACAGCAAGTCTGGCTTCAGGCATCAGTTTCATTTCTGGCACTGTCTGTACTACGCAGGCACTTGTAAAAGCTATGTAAACTATTCCTTGAAATCTTATCGGAGAGTAAAAAAATCTCAAGGTCAAGCTCCCACCAGACCAACAGAAACAGGAACAGCAGCAGTTCCACTGGAAAGCAGCACTCTAGAAAAAACCTTCCCTCATCCCACACACACAGCTTGTCAGAAGATGAGAAGGATATTTTCCTCCATGTAGTAGAGTTTGGAAATAGCAGAGGAAGTTGCATGACACAGGAATTCACCAAACTTGTCCTCTAGGTATCGTGGACCACTCCTCCATTTCTTCAGAGCACAACCCTTTACTTAAATCTGTCTGCGCTCTTGGCACATTTGCTATAAGCAGAACTGAATCACCGTATGCAAAAGACAGTTTTGACTTCTGAACGGCAATTACTGACTTCCCTTAACACAGTGAAATGGATAGCTTAAAGGCGGAAAGGCTGTGCTGTTCAAGGTGATCTTCCTTACAGAAGCAAACTACTATCCTCACATTAGGAAGGACATGGTCCTGATAGAGCAGGTCCAGAGGAGGGCCACGAGAATGATTTGGGGCTGGAGCACCTTTCCTACAAGGACAGATGGAAGGAGCTGGGGTTGTTCAGCCTGGAGAAGGCTCCAGGAGACCTAATAGCGACCTTTCAGTACCTGAAGGGGGCCTACAAGAAGGGTGCAGAGGGCCTGTTTACAAGGGCTTGTAGTGAAAGGATGAGGGGCAATTGTTTTAACTTAGAGTAGATTCAGATTGGATGCTAGGAACAAGTTCTTTACCATGAGGGTGGTGGAACACTGGAACAGGTTGCCCAGAGAGGTGCTGAAAGCCCTATCCCTGGAGACATTCAAGTTCAGGCTCAACAAGGCTCAGAGCAACCTGCTCTAGTTGAGGATGTCCCTGATCACTGCAGGGGGGTTGGACTAGATAACCTTTAGAGGTCCTTTCCAACCCAAACCATTCTATGATTCTATGATTTCAAACTGCAGCAGAGTATCCAACCCTACAAGAAACCAGAGGGGTCATAAGGAAGATTACCGCAATCCTGCAAGAGAACTCTTTAGTTTAGTGAACTGTTTGGGTATTCTGACATAACTGCAGATCTTTCTTTTTACATATTGGCTTTAGAAAAATAAGTGGAAATCTTTCCTATTAAAACTGATTCTTCCAAGAAGTACACAGTCAGGGATATCCTCCACGCTCTTTCCCAGTAACCTCTGTACATCGTACCAACTGCTGTTAAAAACCCCCAATTTTGGTGATATCACCAACTGCTCTAAGTAGGGGATCAACAACGGACACCAACCCAGCCCAGGAAAAAGCTGTCATATGTCCTTAGCTATTGTGACAAATAGGCAACTGGTGGAGAAGTATGAAGGTGAGGCTGGGCAGAGGGTGTCTCCTAATCCCACCGCAGCTACAGACAGGGGACAACAGTGTGGGTCTGTGTCAGGAAGTGGAATAACCTCAGAAAGAATGATGGAGTCTTCAAGTCTGACACTCCCACAGAAATATATTGGAGGCGGGGGAGAGAAGGCAGAGAAGAAAAGGAAGAAAAGAGACATGATTCCATTAAGTTTCTCATGCATTCTTGTCTTTTTTTTCCAAGTTTTATCAGGTCACAAAACCAATTTCATTTTATAAACAAAAACAAACTAACTCATTGCTCAAGAAACACAAAGCTGCTGCAAATGAACTTTGCCCAGCAATGGTAGCCCACTCATCTCCAGACACACGCAGTGTGGCTCAGCTCCCCACCTCCAGCATTGCAACATCCACGGTTGCATGCATGACCAACTAAGGAATGGAGAGGAAAGATGAGGTACACAGCCATATTTTATGAGCTATTTTCATAGAATCATAGGTTCATTTTTGAGGTCTCTTCCAACCCAAACCATCTAGCTCCAAATCCCCTGCCATGGGCAGGGGCACCTCCCACTAGAGCAGGTTGCTCAAAGCCCCATCCAGTCTGGCCTTGAACACTTCCAGGGATGGGGCATCCACAAGTCCCCTGGGCAACTTGTTCCACTGTCTCACCACCTTCTGAGTGCAGAATTTTCTTACTTTCAATCTAAATCTACCCTATTCCAGTTTCACACCATTACCCTTGTTCTATTACTACAGGCCTTTCTAAACAGTCCCTCCCTGACTTTCTTGTAGGCTCCCTTCAGATACTGGAAGACCATAATACAGTCTCCCTGGAGCCTTCTCCAAGCAGGACAAGCCAAACTCTCCCAGCCTGTCCTCACAGAAGAGATGTTCCAACTCAATTTTGATGCTTCCTTCAAGCATGTGTAGAGCTGAGGAAAATCAAACAAAAAAATCCATAACTTCAAGAAAAAAAACCACACAGAAATTATGTATTACCTAAGTCTGTAAGGCCTCTTCCTAATAAGTAAACCAGCCAGCTGAGGCTACTACTATAAAACAGTCCAATTCTTACTAATTCCACTGTATTTGTAGGAAAGTTAACATTTTAATGGTGCTTGTTATATCCTATTGCCTTGTAACTGCAGATGGACAAAAAACCCCTATACATAGGAGTTAACAATTGCATTTTTGAAGCGGCTTGAAACAACTGGAATAAGGCATCTTAGAGCAAGTCTTTAAATAACTCAGAGGACATCAACATATCCAGTTCTCCCCCTCTACCGAGTGGAAGCCTGCAGTTGGCAGCATCACAGATGGACAGTTATATGATAACAGGCATTTCTCCTAAGAGAAGCCAACTCCTCTTACATTAGAAAGGTTTCCGTTACGTTTCAACAAGGGATGTACTGGACAGAGGGAAGGCGTAGAAAAAAAAATCTCTGCCAGTTTGGTTTTTTTTATCCCAAACATGGGATCCAGTGGTGCTGGCACTTAATGGATCAGCTCTTCGGTTTATTAACCATGCTTGTACAATGGCTCTGATCTACAATACTTTTTGCATGCTCTACTTCACAACAAAATATTTTCTCATCTCAAAATATGACAAATACATCACGAAGCCTGTCAGGCTGCTGAGAAGATACAAATCCAATGACAGTAAATAGCAACCTGGCATACGGCCGAGCCTTCGGACTTGAAATAGGTTTAAATTAATACAAAGATAGTAGGACCAGGAGTTTAGTAACGATGTGAAGAAACCAAGGGGGAAAAAGTAAGATTATTTCAGTCACCATTTCTATCAGACCAGGCAACTTAAAAAGCCAGCTACAGGATGGCATTTACATCTGCCTCTAAGACTGGGATGAGGGCCAGAATTACACTACTTGAGCTGACGAGTTTATTTATGCTATGATGACACTTCAGTTAGCAATGATAAAGGTCCAAAGGTCAAAGCACTTTAAGAAAAAGAGCCATATACACAGAGTATATCTTTCTGAGCAGTTATTGTTGGAGTGGAAAAAGAAGGGTCAGGGAGCACTATGCCTTGCACGCATCCACTCGCCCCACAAGCCCCCGTAAAACCATTTCAGCTGTGCCTATTTCAAAGCTTCCTAAGTTCACAAAGCAGATTTCTGTAGAGATCCCACCTTTCTTCAGCCAACCACTCCTTAGAATGGCTTGGTTTTCCAAGTCAAAGCCAGAGAGAAGACAGCAAACGGCAAAATTTAGAGGCTGTGCGACCAGCTGAAGCCCAGATATAACCCACAGACTTCCAAAAGACCTCCCGAGAACTCCCTTAGAAATGAAAGCAGGGAGCAACATTTTTGACATTTCTGTCAGTCTCTTAACCAGGACTTTCAGCTCTAACTTATTCAAAATTGCTTCATCAATATTCACATACTAAGATCTTGGAATTCCAAAAACTAAACTATGGATTTCACCTTTCAAGAAGGATCTTAACATTTAATTGCCAACCAGGCTCTATACTGGTCTGAGGATATCATGACTTTTGTTTATACTACATAAATGTTTTAAAAGATACAGTCTCTCAAAGTCATGGAAACTCGGAATTGCAAGACATTTTTCATTAATGACGTCAGCACACTGCATACTGCAGGACAAGTTCAAACCACCAACTAAGACTGAACTCCTGTTCCATCTCTGATTTGCTTATACAATTGCCATTGATGTCTAAAGAAAGAAAAAAGAATAAAAACCCCAACCAAATCCCCAAACCAAATCATTAGAAAAACATTATAGCATATTATTCTTGAATATTTTGGGGATTCCAAGAGGCTCCCTTCTGTGCCCAAAAGCAAACTACAGAGCATCAAATCTGTTGAAGGAAAAAAGAAAAAAAGAAAAAAGAAATAGAAAGATTACATCTTTGAACTTCTCTGTTGTAGGCATCTGGGGCCTTCATCCCACTGCAGGGTTTAGGCAAGCTGGCTAAACTTGAGCAAGGACTTGGACTGCTGTAAATGGGAGTCTGTTCTAAGCAAGACCTAAGTCATGGAAGATGAGATGACAAGAAACAGGGATAGGCTGTCTTTAGGGTGAGAAGAAAAGCTGTAAATACACAATGAAGGGATAGTTCATACCCTACAGATACTCCTGCCAAACTCTTCTATTTATTGAATAGCATGAAATCCTCAGAAACTAAACAGCCATTTTAATCAAGGACTGTTCTGGGGATTTATTGCTGTACTCAACTTTGATGCTCCACAGTGTACCAGACGCATAAGGCCTCTAAGAGCTGTATTGCAATAAGCAGACTGAAAACCACGCCCTGCTATAAGCTCTCCTTCAGAAGAGGCAGCCACAAGATCAAAAAGATATGCAAGCAAGTTTTTCTGAGCCAGAAGACTGTTTTCCATAAGTAGAAAGCTTTCTGGGTACCCAGGAATCATGGCAAACAGTAAGATTGGAAATCTGGGTCTGATTTGTATATAACCAGCACTAAGACCTGTGACTAAGAGCTTGCACAAGTACAGAAAAAGCAGGTTTGATTTTGGTCTAAAGGTAACAAGGCTACAGAAGAGGTCAGACCACTTCATACTGGTGTTCCTACACAAGGGTGCACGCAAGAGTATGTGGGAGACAGATGGTCCTCCCTTCAGGAATGACAGGACTACTGAACCTCACGCAATTGAATACCTTCAAATTAAGGTGTTGTTTTTAGTGGACTGGCTATGAGGAGAGCTTTCCTTGCCACACTGTGAGGCAGAGCGTTTTGCTCTCCCCTGAGCCTCACTGACAACATTCACTGTATGATTACATTTTGGAAAAAAATAAAATTAAAAAAAAACCCACCAAACTTTTTAAGAGTTTAATCTACTGGTTAATCTTTATTTAAAAAGAAAAAAATCTTTCTAATTATTACCAATTTGTAAGAAAGAAAATCTGTATGTTTGTAGCTAATCTGCTTCACGAATTGGCATCTGGCATTTCCTCCATGGGTTGAAAACACCAGTGATGGATGCATCTGCTTCCTAAACACAGTTTCTCATCTCTGTCAGATAACTAGAGATCTGTGGTCAGTCACCTTCAAGGTACAAATCCTTCTTAGCACTTCCACTAACTGTACCTGTCATTACCTGCTTTCATTCTGGCTTTTGCAAGAATGCAGTATTAACTTCATATCAATTAAATTGTTGCATTAAAAAAAGCTCTAGAAAATGCCAGTCTACATGACTACCAACACTTGGTTCAGCTGGAGCTTTTGAAAAGGGAGGAGAAAGTTAGAAAAGCAAAGCACTCAAATCACCACCTCTAAAGCAAACAGACTTTTTTTTTTTTTTAAGTCAGTCCATGTGGTGTTTCCAAAAGTCATCTAACACAATTGTGCAACAGTTAAATACTCACGTGAAATTTTCTGTGCAATGAGTGAGGTCTGCTGTACTTTCATACTAGCTCTTAGATATTATGCTCAACTTTTAGCCAGCTGAGAAGAAAGCCACCTTCAGGGTAAAATAAACAGATGTCGTTTGTGTTTGTCAGACAATAAGGAATATAAATTGCATGGAAAGATTTTCCATGATTTAACAAAGACAATAAATCGCTACTAACAGTAGACATTAATGAGTCACAGACAAGAGCTTAATAACTAAAGCTTATCTCTAAATAAAAAAAATTTCTGCAATTCCAAAGTATTAACAACAAGAGAAAATTAGTTTTGAATAGATCCCATATTCTCCAACCAGGATAGCTGTATGAATCCAAGTGGAATCTGTAGTGAACACTGCACACAGCCAGGCTCACATGCCACCAGGAAAACCAGACTGAAAACACTGGTCATTGTTCTTTATTCCAAAAGCATATGCTGTCCTTGCTCTGCTTTAACAGAGGACTGCTGAGAGCCAGAGAGCTTTGCCAGGCGAATTCAAACCGCTAAGCAAAGTGAGCGCCTCATTCCCCCTGCAAAGTATCTCAAGAAATGGTATTTGTGCCTCACTAGTTCTCAATGTATTGTTGTAGAGGCGTAAGTGACCCAGTGCGAGAGAAAATGGTCATTGGCACAGCCCTCAAACTGGGGAAAGGTTGCTGCTAGAAGAGACAGGCAAGAAGCAGAAGTAGCTTTAGGAAAAATGTATTTGCTGTAAAAATGTTTCCTAATACAGCTTTTGGGGAAAGTCAGAACTATCCCACTTTAGCTGGTTATTCCCATAACTCAAAGTAAAAATAAGAGCTGTTGAATATATCAGTCAGTTGAATTCACCCGTCCCATAAGCAATTCTCCTGGGGAGGGAAGGCAAATATCTTTCCAAAACCGGCCCAGACCCCTTCCTAAGCATCGGAAGCTTTATATTGAGAACATTTCTCTGAAACAAGACAGGGTTAGCTTCAGTTAATCTGCAAGAAACCACAGCCCTCATTTCTGCAGTGTTTTGTAAACTCTTGACGTTAGTTTTAATTACTGCAAGTTTCCAGGAAACCCTTAGAGCTGAAGAACATCTTGAGATCACAGCACCCTTTAGCAGCTGGCAGGTCTCTTTAGGTCAGTGTCTCCAGTCAGATGCTCCATGGCTTGTCGAGAGGGACATTCCTTATTGCTCTGTGATCCCACAGAGCTGCTGAGACCACGCAGCGTTTTTAAACAAAACCCAGTCACATTATATTTTTGTACAAAAGGTGATCTCAAACACAGGGGAATATTTTTTGGGTTGCTTTGTAGATTAGCCTTTAGGAGGAGTATGAAGATCTTGAATAAAAGCACTGCAGAAGTGCAAAGAATTATAAAGTTAATCAAACTGGAATAATGCCTATAAGTGCTTTAATGCTTTGAAAAGTCAAACTACACGAACACAGTTACACAGGCTCCATTTTTTCCTACTCCTTCCAATTACACAATTCTTGCAAGCTGATACAAGACTTAATAGTAAAAAACAGCTCTTTAGACTACTACCTGATAATCACAGTCCAAAGTCACCCTAATATTAGTCAAATGAGGATGTTTTGGATGCTCTGCTGCTCTCAGGTCCCGTGCTTCAGAGCCACCTTTGCCCCACACAAGCAGGATGGCAGCTGCTGGGAACTGAACCTCTTGGCTACGCGCAGGAAGAGGAAACAGGCAGGATTTTCGAGGACAGTAGGTGCAGGCAACTCCCTCAGCAACATTTCTCATCTCACAATGGAAAAGGTGGTTTAGAGGAAAGATGACGAAAGCCCCAAACCCACAAGTGAGTTCAGAGAGAGGATCTCAGGCTACAGATCATCTTGCAGCTTTGAATCAGGTAGCCAAAGTAATGTTCATCGAAGGCCATGTAAGTTCAAGAAACATCACGCCAAAGGTACACAGCATTTCATCTCTGAGTGCTGAACATGCTATTTTTCTCCCGTTTCAACGTGGTATCTCGTTGCAATAGTTTGTGCATCTTACAAAATGCTCAGAGCCCAGGCTACTGTTCCCTTTACTCTCAGAATGAGGTTACGGATATTTCCTGACCAGTCTCTTTTCTGCTGCTCGAATCTCTAAGGCTCGAATTGGGCATGCTACTCCAGCCAACCCAAAAAGCATAAATTCAGTTTCTGGAAGCATGTTGTCCCTGGAACAAAATCTGCTACGGGTAGCGGTCCCACTACTACGGGAGTGTCTGGGAAGTAGCTTGTGCCCAAAGCCTAAAACTATACAGCTCCCTAAACTCAGATCTGGAGTGAATTACAGTAAATAGCAGGGTTTAGACACCCACGTGAATCCTAACATACGTAGGAGGGACCTTGAAGCTGTACAGCTACAGATAGCATCTGGCTCTACCAAAAGCAAGATGTTAAAAAAGATGTCCTTGTCAGGCTCATAATGCAGCACCATGGACTCTAAACTATGTTTTGAGGGATCTTACTCTAGAGGCTTCACATTTTCCCATACTTATGGCTGTGACACTGCTTAAATACTGCTGACAGTTATAAATCCACACACCTCTCTCTAGCCCTGCTACATTTCCCCAGGAACTACAACACACTATTAACCTTCAAAAGTGCAGCAAGTTATTTTAAAATGCAGTTACTGTGCACACCTAGAAATGCAGAGATGGGATCCAGAGAGAGGGGAAGAAAAACATGCAAACCATTTCCTGAACATAGAAAGAACACGGAGCCTCAGCTAGTAAAATCTTCAGCGAGAGGCTGGAGGACTTTTTTCTGAAGGTAGCTCTAAAGTAAAAATTCTTCTAAGAAGTTCTCTTTTGCATACTCATTTCTAACTTGGAGAAGCCTTTTTTTAAAATTTAAGCTTATAATAAACTTCAGGTTGTGAAATGAACTCTGCTTTAAGCATCTAAAGGTGCTTGTGCACCCTCCATCAAAAAAGCTGGTACTCATTTTGGAACCGGTTGGTTTCCAAACCAATTAATTTGAAGTGTTCTGTATATAAATAACCTGATACCTGAAACGAATACTGAAGGAACAAGTGGCTTTTACAACATGGTAAAAAATGTCAAGCATTAGCAATGCCGGGTACTAATACAAACTGCTGACAGTCCTATCTAGAGCTCCGATAAGACCGTTTTAGCAGTTGGAAACTAATTGCTCTCAGTCACTAATTGCATACATCAGGCCAGCATGGAGTGCATGGCTTTGTTCTCTTTAATTAAGATAAGCATAGACCTCTCATATTATGCGGTTACTTTCAGGGCAGTGCCATGAAAATTTAAAATGAATCTATTAACCATTGTATTCGGACATAGAGAAGTCAAGCAACTGCTTTTTCCACATAATTTTGTCATATTCTTTAAGAATCTTAAAACCAAACACACACACAAAAACCCAACCACATTTTAACCAACTACACACACTTTGATTTACATGAGGGGACACTCAGTGGTAAAGAAATCAGTGTCCCCTCCCACAGAGTTTGACATGAATACAATGGATAAGGTGGTATTTTGTGCTTTATGCCTTTTTCTGGTTCTCCTCTCTCCCTCCTGCCCACGAGCAGTGTTACCAGCATCACACAGATAGTTCTATTCTGCACCTGAAGCACTGACCTAAAAATATAAACCCTGTTTACAAATTCCACATTTAACATCAGCTACAGAGTTACCCATATAAGCACACAAAACAGATGTCGCAGAGTAAGGAAGCACCCGAACTCCACTCGGTTTAGTTCACAGGCAGATGCTCACCTTCAGGCATGGCGTAAGGGAAATGCAGTAATGCAGAAAGCGCCCGCAGAGCAGGCAGGTCTAGCTCGATGGAGTACAACACAGCATGGGATGGCTGCTGGATAACCAAAGTAGCCTGCAGCAAGGATGCACCCTCACAAACGCCAGCGAGCGTTCACACAAAACTGAAAGGAGCTCTGGTTCAGGCAGCAGTTCATATGAACACACCCCAGGAAACACCCGTACTCATGTGACTCAGCATCCAATGATTACGTTTATTAGGCATGTGTGGCCAGCAAACCAAGTCATAAATCCCTTAATCACAGGTCAAAAGAGTTGTCAAAGCCTGCACTGATGGGATCAGGAAAACACTGAAGCTTTCAGGCTTTTTTAACAAGGAACATCAGCTCCTGTGGAAGAGCAAAAGTACTCAGAGAAGCTGCATCAGTGACTTACAGCACCAAGGTGACCTGCCAGACCTGTGTGTTTAAAAAAAACAGGCTCAAAATTTACTTTAGAAGTTTCTTATTTTTACGGTATGCTGGGAAATGTGAGGATATAGCTGGAGTACTGTGTCTGGTTCTGGGGCTCCCAGTACAAGAGAGACATGGACACGGCGAGTTCAACATAAGGCCACAAAGGGGTTGAAGCACGGCTCCTGGGAGGAAGGGTTGAGAGAGCCAGAGCTGTGCAGCCTGAAGAAGAGAAGGCTCAAGGAGAGGATCTTATCAATGTAAATACCTGAAGGGAGGGTGCAAAGTGGACAGGGCCAGGCTCTTTCCAGTGGTACCCAGTGACAGGCCCAGAGACAATGAGCATAAACTGAACACAGGAGGTTTCCTTCAAACATAAGGGAAACACTTTTTCACTGTGAGGGTGACTGAGCACTGGTACAGGCTAGCCAGAAAGGTTGTTGGAGTCTCGATCCTTGGAGATACTCAGAAGTTGTCTGGCCTTGGCCCTGGGCAACCTGCTTTAGCAGGGATGACTTCCAAAGGTCCCTTTCAACCTCAACCACTCCGATTCTGTGAAATAAAAAGGTTAGCTATCTTCAGTCACTGATGAAACACCTAGAATAAAGTTTTACAGTAAGTTTGATGCATTCTTGTTAACATGTATCTAGAACAGGCGATGACCATCACAAAGAACCTGCATGCTGAATTAACTTGGGATTTGTAAGAAGCTGGTACTAAACGAAATTTGAGTTTCCATTAAGGTGCACATGTAGCTTTTAAACTAAAGAGACAATTTAAAGCATTCCCAAGGCATGTTTAGAAAATACTGCCAGTGGTTTTTCCCTCATTAATACAGGCAAGTATTAAACACACATGGTGAGCCAAGATGCAAATAGAAAGAATTTTTCAAACATAACTGAACACATTGGGAATCTTTACCTTCCACTATTCTCAGAAGCAAAAAAACCCCACACCTGAATCGTCAATCATTTATGCATCTCTGGAGATCTGGTCGTGTAAGCCATGGAATTAAAGTTACTGCTACCAGAATGCGCACCAGGAGAAAAAACTGTATGTTAAAGAGAGGAGGGGAAAACCAGCAAGAGTGTTCCTAACCACAAATACAGTGGTTCTGGTTTGCATCCAATAACTGCTCTTTCAGTTCAGTCGAGACAAGAAGATTTACTGTGAAAAAGAAGCTACACTATTAAGGTGAAGAAAAAACATCCAGAACCTACTCTCTGTGAAGACTGCAGAGTCTGTTAATATTTATGAAGTCTGAAGTGGCTTCAAAGACTCCTTACTTCATTTTCTTATGTCACAACAAAAAGCAGCACTAAGCCTTTAAATTTTAAGGTGAGTTCACCACTAAACTATAACTGTTTTAATAAACTCTGAGCTCCTAGGAGAAGGCCTAACTTGTTTGTTTTGTGTGTTTGTGTGCGTGCACACGCATGTGTTTGCGTCCCCCATATCAATGACAATGACCACAAGATGAAAAGAGAAATCTTGCATTTGTTCAGAAACTTGAAAGATCAAAGCACGAGCCCAGGAAACACCCAACCTTATGACCCAAAAGCTACATTTGACAGCTGTATTTCTGTGCACAGATTATTTCATGGATTAACCTGCCATCGTGCAAGACCAGGGCAGTAAGCAGAGAGAGAATCTCTTTTGGAAGACCCCGATTAAGCACTTACTGTCCAAAGCTTTCCCTCTGATCAAACTCTGTGTCATAAAAATAACATATGAGAGGAAGTCATCTCTCCTTCTAGCATAGATGCTGCCATGCAGATATTATTCAGCTCAGAAAAATCTGTGTAGGAAAGAAAACAAGTGTTACAGGATAGAGCTAGAAAATTGTGTGCTTTATATCTGGGGCTGAAATAGTCAGGTTTGGACTAGAGAGCCTCCAGTTTGGGATAGTGGATTTTTCTGCACACTAACACTGAAGTATTTTGGTAATAGCCAGGGCTTTGGGGACTTCAAAGTTAGAGAGTATCACTGCTCAGCCTGATAAATACTGAGGGCAAGGAGAGGGAGGAAAAGACTGGGACAAGTCACTGAGTAGCTACATAGCTTTAACCCCCAAAAATTCAGTAAGGTGCATGTTGCCCTTGACTAAAGCATTCCTGAATAGCATTTATTTTCTAGACCTGTAAGAAACAAAACATCAGGAAATGTGATCTATTATTCCTTAATTTAAAAGATATTCATCATAATACTTCTAATGGAACCATATGCTACAAAAACCACAGTCTCACACCTATGAAATTGGTGGTGACAATCAAAAAACAAAGCGTGACTTTTCAGTAGAAAAAATGAGGTGAAATGGGGTCTTTGTTCATTTTCCAGCAGATTTGTCATCGCTTTGGGGGTTAAACAGTTAATGCTCCTCCTTAGCTTTGAAGTCTCTTTGTGTTAAGGAGTGAATACTCAAGCATCAGAATGATGCTGTAGACACAACACATATGCAGTATCACAGGCATATATATATGTCGTACGTATCCACAGACAATGCTCCATGGCCCAGAAGCACACCTGGCCTTTAACAGCAGCACGAAACACTCAGACACCACAGAAGTTCCCTTACCAAAATAAAATATTAAAGTTGGGGGGGTTTCCCCAAGTCTCAAACAATATTGAATCTCTTCAGCATCCAATATTGCCCTAGACATTCACTCTTATAATGAACTTCAGGTCCCACGTGCTTTGAATATTATACACTGGGAGGAGAAGGGGTATGGCCAGGGAACAGTTTCCATACTGGCTACCTGCTCTAAATCACCGGGAATTAGTTTCCAGCCAGGAAGACAGCAGGGCTGCATGTGAACCCCCTGATTTTGCCTCAATTGGGATCTCCCTTCTGCCAGCCTCTCCAAAACCAGGTGCTAGCGAAGAGTGGAGCCAGGACAGGCTTTTCCCAGCTGCTACCCTTAATTCCTCCTTCCCCACAGATGCTGATGTCAGGTCACCAGGTCACAGCAATGCGAGCAAGGTGGGCAGACAGGCCAGGAGAGAGGTCAAAGCCCAGGTGATATCTTCACCCAGATCAGAAGCCTTACCACACCAAGAAATGGAACACATACATTCAAGCAGCAACAGCTTCCCCAGCACCACTCAAAAGTTACCCCGTGACCCGGGGATGTGCTGAACAGACCAGGTCTCATTAGCGCCACAGTTAAGAGAAAAAACCCAAACCTCTCAGTCTGATGCTTTAGCTCAGGTTAGAGCCACCTGCCACCAGCCAAAACCATTTCCGAGAGCTTACCTGCAGAGCTGGAAACACGACATGGCTCATCTTCAATTCAGTGTGGCAACTCAGCCCCGAACTGCCTTTATTATGGGCAGAGAGATGAGGCAAACATATTTGTGGCCACCATATGAAAAACTGCGAAACATAACTCAGGCTTTCAGGGCCTGAGCTTCTCTAACACCATTAATTAATGTTATACTTTATCAGTTTCAAAGCTAGTAACAAGTGTCAGTTTCAGAAGAATACAGACAAGAACTAAAAAAATCCCTCCCTTTTTGTATAACTAGATATGGCATCTAAAAAAAAATTAAAATAAAAGACAAAAAGAAAAGGTTTAAGACAGCTCACATCTCTAATTCTGAGAAACGAAGCTACTTACAACGTGCTAAAACAAAGGCGGGATGCTGTCAGGTAACACAGAGGACAGGCACCTGGCATCCCTACTTTATTAAATGCTTCCTCTCCTCACCCACATCTCAACCGCCACAGGAAATGCAACACCCAAGAACTTGTCCGTCATTCATTCCACATTCACAAAAGCTTAAGAGTACCCATCTACTCAACCTAAAAACTGCCGCTGCAGTAACAAAGTATAATACGAAAACATGACAAAAAGTGGTCATCTTCCCATCTGCCCTGTGTGCGCGTTTAAGCCCAGCGATGATCCACAGCAGGACGCGGGAGGCCCACAGAATACGTGCACACCTATCGAGCATTTTTCTGAAGGAATCTAAGTTGACAGCTTGGGCTGTAAAGCAGCCATTTACCTGGCACCACAGCTCTGCCATCCTCTCCACCTCCTTGAAGGTAAAGCTCCCCAGCAGCAGCAGCGTTTCTCTGTTCCTACTCCTCCAACACTCCCACACCTCATCGCTCCAGGTCAAAAGACGCATCCAGACCCAGCAGGCTCTGAGAGCTCGCTTACCACTGCTGGCTACTATTTTAACATAAACACGTAGCCAGCCTCTTAATTCAGCCGGGCTCAGTTAAAGCTCAAGAAGCAATAACAACAACAACAACATTCCCAGGTCTTATTTCCCAAACCAGATGCCGCCCCAGCCGCGGGGCAGGAGGAGGCAAGGGAGAGAGAGAGAGGTGCGATGCAGTTCGCTCTTCCCAGGGTGGGGAGGAGCAGAGGGGGGCTCCACGGGGGAATCCCCGAAGCTGTAGCAAACACTACGGCGACCCAAGAAGGCAGCTGCGGGGACACTGTGGCAGCAGCTCCGGCACCAGCAGCCACCACACGGTGCCCAGGATAACAACAACAACAAAACCAGAGAGACAGAGAACGCCAAGAAGTGACCTTTAGCGGGTTCACCGCCTCCCAGGCTGTGTTTACTACAGCCTCCGACTCCCGGCCCCGCAGCCCAGGACGGCTCCTCAGCACCGGGGGGAAGCTCAGAGCTGCTCCCAGCCCCAGCTGGAGTGGGGGGGATGGAGGGGGCTCAGCCGGGCAATCGGATGAAGAAGGCCCAGCGAGGCTGTGCCACACCGGCCGAGCTCCACGGTGGGTCCGGGAGAGGCGAACAAAAGGCGAACGGAGGGAACGGGAGCAGAAAAAGCCCCTCTCGGGGGTCCAGGTGAGCTCCGAGGGGGGGGCACCGCGCCCCGCACGCAGCCCTACCCCGGGGGCAGGAGCGCCTCTGCCCCCAGCCCGACGGGACGGGGAGGTCGGCGCTGGGCTGGGCTTGGGGGTAAAGGTTCAGTAAAAAATAANCGGCCCGGCCCGCAGAGGCCGCAGCCCGGACCCAGCTCCCGGGTTGCCGCAGGTTCTGAGCGGAGCGGCACCGAGCAGCTCCCCCACAGCCCTGGAGCTCGGCTGCGGAGGAGCCCAGACGCCTAGCAGGCAAGATCCTCCATTCTGTGCTGGCGGTCGGTGGCGCTGCCCTCCCTCCCCTCTCTTTCTCTCTCTGCTATAGGCATTACCCAGCTCTGCAGCCCGCCCCGGAGCGCTGCGGGCTGGGGAACGGGAGCGGGAGGTGCGGCCGCAGCATCCTCAGCCTGGCAGCATCGGGGCTCGCCTGTGCTCCGCGCTTCGCAAGCTGCCCTGCCTGCCTCAGCTGCGCTGCGCTTTCTTAGGAGGAGCATCGCCCCGGGGTTACCTGCTGCTCTCCGGGAACCCGGGGCTGGAGGCGAGCGAAGCACCTGCCCCAGCCCCGGCCGGCGGCGGCGGGGCCGGGGCTGCAGCAGCAGCAGCACAACCCCGGGGTACCGAGGGAGAGGGCTGAGCATCTGCAGCCCCGCCACGCAGCCGCCCAGGCCTGCAGGGATGGGGTCGTTCCCGTGTGCGGACACCTCTGCCTCAGCATCGTGTTTGTTGGCTCCTTATGGGCTGCGCACCGTGGCATTGCTCATGCAGCGTTTGTCGCTTTTTGCACGGCTTGTTCTTAACCCTCCTGGTCTCTTTTTCGTAGCTTGAGAAATACCGGGAGCGTATGCCGTAAGATGCCCCTCTTTATTTCTCGTTCCTCCCGTGTCCCGTCTTCTGGGTTTGGCGATGCAGGGGCCCCCGCCTAGCGATGCAGCTACCGTGCAGCGTAAGCAATATTATACAATATTTGTAAGAGATTTGTCTACCCCAGTGCGTGCAACGGAGACTAGCTGAGGTTTGCTGCGCGGAGGCCTCCAGCGAGCCCCCAGAGGAGATGATGGCCTTGGCTCCACTGCCCTTCTCCAGCAGATTTGTCCCTTTGCAGGGTGGCAACTGCTGGCACGTTCCGCACTCGCCAGCGTCCTTGTGGCTCACATCATCTTGTGCCCTTTGCATGCTGGCTTTGGAACTCTTTTATTTTTTCGAGATCAAGAATTTATGAATCAAAAGCTGGGGGAGTGGAGCCGTGCGGAGGCTGAATCAGATTGTGAAAAAGGAAAGCCAAGCGAGAGTGTGCAATTGCATATCACATCTACAAACACGGTTCCATTCATCTCCATATGTTGCTTCTGTTACTACTAATAAAGCTCTGGTTTCTCAAACTGGTGCTACCCTGGGGAACACTGTTTGATCTTCCTGGGGTTTTTACTGTATAGCCTCCATAGGAGTTGTCTTACAGTGTGCTATTTTCCCTGATTATCTTTTCATTACATTGAACACATGTCAGAAAGAATTTGATAACATGAGTGTATTTCCCACACCCTCCTCTTTTGTTCCTAATATTCAATGTGCAAAGGACTGGCAGTTAATCTACCAGCAGCAATTTTTTGCCACTATACTGTTAAGATTTCCTAATTATAAAAACAAAAAAAAAGCTTTTTCCCTTAGCACCCACCCATGTTTGCTTTCTCTTTCTTTCCTCATCCTGCTAATGATACCCACCTCCATCACGGTAATATTGGAGCTGCGGGAAATCAAGCTTTGTCTGCTAGCAGATTTCACCAGAGGCTTCTGTAGGAAAAGGGAGCCAGGGACCTAGGTCTGCTTTAGGTGTAGTGTTTTCTGGGGTTTTCTTCCTTGGCAGGGAAATGTAACTGTGGAGTGTACAGTAATTAATTAGTCCCAACATTGGGAGAGAAGGAGGAAGAAGGATTTTATTGGGGGGAAAACAAAAATTGGATTTTTTAAAGTTTCAGATGTAGGATCTAAGTGGCAATTTCAATGACCTTCATGATTTCTATTTTAGACAAAAGGCAGCAACCTGGTACAGTGGTATTGTTTGTCTTCCTTTGTTCTCCTTGGGTTTAGCCTGTCACTTCCCCGGGCTTGATAGTCCCTCATTGGGACACCCTGTGACTCTCAGAAGTGCTGTTCTGACAAGTGATTCTTTTTCTCCAGCTGCTTATTTCATATCTTCTCTGCTGTGCAAGGTCTTTCTTCTTCTGACCCTCTGAGTCTCTCTGTCTTATTTATGCTTTGGTATTTCTGTCTTGCCAGACATAGCACTGGTTACTTTACCTTCCCCCTTCTCTCTGCCTTTCATCCACTCATGCCTTTTCTATCATTTTTGTCCCTTTTCATATATCTTTTCCTTCTTCCATCTGTTTTTTTTTTAATACTCTGGCTTGCTTTCTCCTCTGACAGCTCACTTCAGTCCACTGACTTACTCTTGACATTTTTTCGCCGTAGTGTTCCTTTGGTCATTGTCCTCCTCCATCCTTTCTCCTGACTTGCACGCAAACATAAAATTACATATATCTCCACTTCATTCCAGATCTTCCATTCTCCAGGTGAAAGAAAGAAAGGACTCATGCTGGTAGTCTGATCCTGTTGTGTCCCTTTCAGCACCTGAAATACATGGATCTTGCCCATCCTGAAACTCATGTATTGGGTAGACTGAAGAATTAATTATGTGGGAAATGTTCCTAAATTCAGAATTGGACTTGAGAAAGCAGCTCGCTCAGGCTGCACTGCAAACAGAGCGGTTTTTGTGCTTTCGCTGACAGGACCAGAGGAGGATTGTAAGCCCACTGAACCCAAGGCACTAATGGCATTTTCTTCACACTTTTAAATTTCTGAGTTTTGCTGATGAAGAGTCTGCCATTTTAGATAAGGGACGCTGCCGTCTACTTGAATTATCCCTTGAATCCTGGACTGATCCAAATTAAGATCCCCACAAAGTGGGGGTTTTTTTAATTAGTTTTGTTTTATACATTTGTGAAGCCACTTTTGTGCATCTGTTGGGAGAGAAATGCTTTTCTCCTCATCAGAGCTCAGCTCTGTCTCTGAAAAGGGCTCTGTGTGGGGTGAGCCGGTCTTGGCTCATCAGGTTCCCTTTTTTTCTGGGGCCTGAGGGAGAGGAGAGAGCTGTGACTGTAGGATCATATGCATTGGGTGGGAGATGGAAGAATAGATGCATAACCTGAAAATGTTACATTAACCTCAGGAGGTGGGGGTGGATTTGTTTAGTAATATTTCCCCTTGACTATCACTAACTACGAACAGCATCATTGGGGATCAAGGGCAAATGTTAAGTTTTGCTATTTAAATAAGACTTTTAGGTTGCTTTTTTTTTGAAAGAAGATTTAATAATTAAACTATTAAATTTTTTTGTCTTTAAAAAGCATACTACTAACTGGCTGGAATGAAAACAGCTCCATCCCACGGATTCCACCTCCGCTTTCTGGCAGCTTACCTGACTCATAAAGAGAGTGGGGGATTTTATATGCCACCTACATCAGCTCAACATTTTCCTTTGTGGTGAGAGTTAATCACTACCCTTGTCATATTATTTCACCGACCCTCTTGAAGATATTATCTGTCAGGGGGGATTCTTTATCTTTTAAACCAGCCTTAAAATTTCTTATATAGAATATTTCTGAATTTGGTGAAAATACAGATGGTCGTTTTTTCTTTGTTACTTGTTAAAAACTGGTATTTACCCCAGGATCAGGGAGGAGAGAATTTCTGTTTGCAGGGGAGTCATCTCTGACATGAGATGTGCCACCTGGAGAGTAGAGATGCACCAGTTGAAGGTAGAGGACCCCTCCATCCCCCAGGTAATGATTGCAGAAGGTGTGCGCTGAGGAGGAAACTATGGAGTTAATCAAAGATTTAAGAGGGCAAAGTTTTGTCAGCAGAGGCAATGTTTATATTAGACGACCAGACAGAGTCAGGAAAAATGGATGTGCCTTTGAGCACATGAAATCTCTCCTTGGAACCTGTTTGTATAACCTATATGACCCTGTCTCTTGAGAGGAGAGAAATTATATGTAGTAGGCAGATATTTGTCAAGCAGAAAATACAACATGAAAGAAGACAGGAAGATAGGAATGAGAAAAAACACTAAAGCTGACAATACAATAAATACAGTATGTGCTGGAGACAATGGAAGAAGGGGTAGGAGGAACTGAAAATGCACCTCCAGGAAGGTTATTGGGAGTCACAGAAGACGTGAGTTACCCTGAGAAGTGAGAGCAAGCTTAGCAGAAAAATGTGACATTTTTGCAGAACTTTGAATTCTTGAAATGAGGTACAGGATGGGCAGAGGGGAAGGAACAGCTGAGACTACTCTGGAGCTCAGCACTAAAGAGAAATCCTAGTGTGAAGGAGGGCCAGGGAAAGCATTTTATAAGAACCTCCTCATTTCTCTGTCCCAAGGATGGGCAGAATCAAGGCATGGGAAGGAAAGGGGAAAGCCGAAAGATCAGAAGTGAACCATTGACAAATGTGGATGAAGGAACGCTAAAGAAGCTGCTGCCATGTTCACGTAAAGGGAGGAGTCCTTTTTGGTCCTCTATGGGACCTAGAAAAGGATTGAGTAACAAATGGGGTGCTACAAGACAGGAGGCCGGGACCATCCTGTCAGAAACAAGCTGTCTGGCCATACCCTATATAAATATGGGTTATTTCCATTCTTGGTGTATGTAAGACTCAAAATGCATTGCAGATACAGTAGTATCTGCCCTGAAGATACAGATGCTGCAGCTGTCTCACCCTTGCTGTCACACCTTCCTCTTTCTCCCATGCCAGAATGAATCCCATATTCTCTCCTCTCCTGCACTGTGGGTCCTCAGCCCAGCTCTGATTGTCCTTATCAATTGTGTCTGCCTGATAACTGGAGCACAACTCAAGATACGGACTCAGGAGTCACCTGGGAGGATGTACTTCTTGAAGCAGAGGCACTAATGAGCTCTGTGGAGGGTAGGTGCTGAGAGAGGCACCAGCAGGGAGGAAGAAGAGCAAAGGGTGAGCACTTCATCTGAGGGAGAAACAGGTTGTGAAAACATACCAGAGGGGAAACTAAAGGTATGGAAGCCACATGAGGAAAGTGAATATAGAAGGATGAAGCCAAGGATGTTAAAAATAACAGCATAGTACAGATAACGTGACATTCCACTGGCATTTTAAACCTGCTGCCTTTGAAAACCCTCCTGTGTTTTGAAAAGCGAGTCTTAAACTTAATTGTTCTTATTGCCACTGACCAGCCAGGTCTGGTTGCATTTTGGAGCTGTTATTTTGTCCAGCAACTCCCATTTTCTTCACTGCTCGTCTAGTGGTTGCAACCGAGTCTTGAGCAGAGAGCTTTTTGCACCCTCCCTGACATAAATATTGATGTATCCCTAGTTATGTTTTGATTTCTCTGGAAGGGAGATGGCCTTTTTTAGCTTATATCAGTATAGTGGTGAGCACACAAAGTCCATGTGATAATGATGCTATCACAAATTAGAGCTAAATGAAAACACCGTTCACAGGCAATTAGTACAATGTGGAGTTTGAGCATGGGCTAACCTGGCCTGAAAGCCATGGGTTTTTCAGTGTTTCCAGAGAGCTGCAATCTTTCCAACCTTGTGGCTGTTCAAAGTAGTGTGTTAGTCTCTGTACAAATACCACCTGTTGGACTGGACCCAGTGGCAGCAAACCTGCTGGGACTTTGAACCTCCTGGCACTTGTAATGGGTGTGAGAGAAAGAAGGAAGGAACAGCAAAGAACAAAGGAAGGAGAAGTGTGAAGCAAAGCACCTCTGTGGATTTTGATAGTAGCACAGCAACATAGAACAGAAATACATTGTCTGGTTAATATGGAGCAGTTCCTTGCTGTTGCTCGGGCCATATCCCAGAAATTTTTAATTATTTTTTTAAGTCAAATTTTCTCTTTAAACTGTGAAAGGTATGGGTTTCTTTGTCTTTCTCTCCTCATCTGTTGCCATCATCCTTCCACTTCCAAGTAAGGATGTAAATAAGGTTCCTTCTTCTCATCTTCAGCGTAAATTTATCCACGAACATTTTAAACCAGTTTGTTGTCAGTTCTTGTGCCAGAGTTTACATCTACCTTCA
>WEIS01067037.1:2164-24907 GCA_013389965.1 Todus mexicanus | reverse complement strand
CCTGCAAAATGAGTCACCCTCTGCTGGATACAGGCTGACAGCTTGGTGAGGCACAAATGCTTTGGGTGAAGCAAGCAAGGATGATAACTCAAGAACTGCCACAGTTGCAGAGACTGGAGGTCCGTGCAAAACATGATGCAGAAATTCAGTGTGTTTCCTAATCATGGGTCAGTTTTTACCACCCTGTGCCAAAACATCCATGAGCTGTCAGTCCACTAACAGCAGTAGCCTGCACATGCACTGAGTTGCATGTGGCTGAAGGTTCCCTCATGCCACCAGAAGAAAACATCTATCTCACTGGTCTTAGTGCTGTGGTTCCCCTCCCCAGCTCTAATAGTTTTCCTGGTTACACTGTATGCAATTCATATTTTCTTCACTGCTTTGTGCCATGGATGATATTTAAAAGAGCAAACCATCCTCTTCTTCTGTCAGATTACAGTGTATTTCATCTCCCACTATCTCATAAAGTGACAGTTTGATTATAATGTAATTACTTTTTTCAGTGAACCTAGCGCATAATTTTATTTCCAGATGGGTTTATGTTCCTTATATTTAAGCTTATTATGAAAAAGAAGTCTGCACAGGAAAAATACAAAGCAAGTTGTTTTATTTTTTTTTCTTTAAAAGTTGAACATTTTGAAAGGCCTAAATAGTGAGGGAAAAGATAGCAATCTCACATGGAAAGAAAGATGAATTTCAAACATAAGAACACAAATGAGCTTGAGAACCCTTTAAGGCATTTACATGGAAATTGAAAAAATAAATGTTTAATTTTCATTGCTTGGAATTTGGTAAAAGCTACTAGGCTGAATAGCTTCAACATCTAAGAATTAAGAGCAAGGATTGGAGAGTGGCAGCAGACAACCACGGCAGGGATAGGGCCAGTTCACAAACTGATGAAATGAAAGCCTTTTCTATTCAGTCAAACCTTCAAGCCTCCTGTGGCTGGGTAACTTGCCAAGGACCTCGTTTGCAAGTCAAGTATTATTTGTTGATGCTAAGAAGCACAAGCTGATACATTTTGCCAAAACATGTGACAAGAAAATCCATGTAAATCAACAGTGCTTTGCAGTAGAAACTGTGGTTCCTCTCTGAAAACTGTCTTAGTAAAATGGCACCCTGGGGTTTCCTGTTTATTGCATCCCAGTGACTTCCAAATCAAACACGATCAGCTCAAACGCAAGTGATAATGATTTTTTTTAACTGCTACTTCTATAAAAATAGAAATAAAACTGTACAGTCAAGATGTGCTTTTTGGCTCACACATCAGCAGTGTAGATCTTACAACTGGTACTTAGTCAATATTCCTATTTACAACTCACAGTCCAGATTCTTTTCTATCATCCAGTTTGCAGTTTATTGTCGTTAAGGGAAGAAAGAAATCCAGAAAGAAAAGAAAGTAATTCCAAAGCAAAACCACTAAATTACCCCAAAACTGAAATCAGATCTTCACTGGGGTTCATTTCTTTAGCAGTGCTTTTACATCTGCTCCAGCATTGGTTGGTGCAACTCTTCTGTCCAAACTGGAGGTGCAGGGCAGTGTAATATGTTGACTACAAATGTTTGTTTTTTCTGAAATGAGAAACTACTTAAATAAGAACTAATAAAAGTAAACATTTTACAGTATGGCTGTAAAATAGAAGCAAGGGATACTGTGAGTATATCTGCTTCTTATCACCATTTTGCTACTTGTGACACCACAGATGTGGCTGAATAATGGTGACTTTTGAAATCTGTGACTTGTAAAACTTGTATGACTTAGTAGCACCACCAGCCAGGCTGCGACCTGGGATCAAAGGAGCTTCTGCTGCAAACTCCCACACGTTGCTCCTTGCAATATGTCAGGCCTCTTCCTCTTTGACCAGAGGCTGCTTCAAAATATATTTCCTGAAAATACTCAGATTTTTGCTTTAGAAATATGTGTATCTATATTTCTGTTTTCAAACAGTTCTGGGCTCATTTTCCTGTATTTCCATTTCTTAGGCCACTGATAAGCAACCTAATCTGCTATATTGAGAGTAATGCTCGCTTTCCACATGGTATCTGTCCCACAGCTCTCCTGGGACACTTTAAACTAGCATGTAAGATTTTGATATTCCAGCCACGTATTCTTCCCTATTCTATTGCCTTGCCGCAGACCTCAGTACACCAACTTAATTGTTCATTTGTCTGGGCCTGTCAGTTCCTCTATTTTCACTCTCACACCTCGATATGAGCCGTCTGTTAGGCGGTTGGAAAACTCAGAGATTATCACATACCAAAACATAATTTATTTACTCTATCAAACAGGAACTATTGACTGATTAAGTTTGTTCAGCATTGAACCTGCAGAGTAATTTTAGCAAGAAATAGCTTAGCTCTGTGTAAGAATTGGACCCTAGAAATTTAGAAAAAAGATGCAAACCACTGTTGCTTTGCTGATACCTTTTTAAGCGAAAAAAATAAAATGAAATAACACTATAGCAACTAAACCTAGACATCTAAAGAAAAGAAAAGGGGAAATCACATGAGAGAAAGATCAGATATAGAGAGACGGACATCTTATACTGAAGCTTAGCAGTCCTTGGAGGATTTGTGAAAGCTTCTGGATGGATGAAACATTTCTAGTAACTAAAATACTGTTAACTTTAGGTTTGTTACAAAATATTTTTTTTATAAAGGAGAACTGAATTTTTAATTTTTTATTTTTACTGAAGCCAAGTTATTGTCTCAATTAAGTGACTAGGATCTGCCTGCCAGAAAAGCTTTTTGTATGAGATTTTAAACCTTTAAGAAAATGAACCTAACTTGATTTTTTTTTTCACAGAGCAATGTATTCCCTTCTTCTTCAGTCAACTCAGACGAGCACTTTTGTAGATAAGCCTCAGAGCAGCAGAAAAACAGCATCACTGTTAAAACTACCTTCTCTAAAAGCAAAGCAACTGGAGGAGGCCAGACACAATTCTAAGACATCATTCTTGGGCACATTCTGATTTCCCTTTAAGGTCCACAGTAAGACTTAAAGCAATGCTCCTGCAAATGTCTTCAGACTCCACTTCTCCTTTGTTTCTCTTTTGCCACATATTTTGGCAATTAATAAATACTGAGACATCAGACTTCCTCCTGCTCTTCCAGCAGAGGTCACTGAACAGCCCAAGGACACAAAGGCCTACAAAAGGATATGGCTATAGAGATCTCAAAGCCAGAAAACAAAGATTTTGCGGAGTAAAGCCATAGATGGGGCCAGATAAAGCAGTGATCAAGTTGGGACCCTCCTTCTTATCCAACACCACAGAGCATCTCTTGACTTCAGCTTGTCTGATTCCCATACAGAAAATAAGTCACAGCTGAAAACATCTCCTCAATGTACTTAACTGCTCCTTTATTTGGTTTTGTTATGGTCTGGAAAAAGAACGAATTAAGAATCATAAATCATGCCAAAAAGGATATTGAGAGCAGTACTTAACAAAATTTCTATTTCAAAAGTGCAAAGGATGAATCTTGAATTAAGGTCACATCACTAGTCAGTCCTTCAGGAGATAATTCAGAGCAGCATTCAGCTTCTTCGTATTGGAGAAACTAACTCATTAGTGGCACAGGACTAGTTAATTTTGCAGTTTTATTTTCCTCAAGTAAGTGGTGCAGAAGTCAAAGCTTTATCTGACTGAGAAGCTGTCTGGCTGGGGACAGTTTTACAAAACAAAATGCTGGAGTTTCTGTTGAAAATCAACTGCATTCAAAGAAAAAAAAAAGTCATGTCAAGATTCTTATTATATGACCCCATTAAGAAGATTTTTTAAATCAATACATGGTATGCAGTCCACATAATTCAATTGGAGGAAATTTTAACTAGATTATATCTTGGCAAGAAGACCTTATAGGTCACTTTAAACTCAATTTTTATCTGTCCAAATAATGAACTCTAGAAGGTTAAGAGATTAGCACTTCAGAGTATGTTTTAGTGCAATCAAAGCTTTCGTGAGAGGTGGCTATTGCACTGAATTGTCAAAATCTTGTCTGGATTATCATATAGACAAGAAAAACCCTGAGAATTAATATCTACCAGTTTCCTCTGGCAAGATGAAATAAGGCACAGACAAAGTGCTAAAAGAAATGCAGACAGTCACTTCCATTAATGAAAAAACTTAACACCCAAACAGCAAAAGGAGCCAATTTCCCAACACACAACTATAAAGATTATATAAATCTGTAAGATACTATTAAAAAAACCCCCAACCTTCTCTTTCGCAAGTAATTCTTGACTGTTTGTTCTTTTCAATCATAAATGATTGCTACCTTCCTTTGCATTTTATTATTTCCTGTGTACATCAAAACCACGACCCAGCTTTTACTCTACGTTTTTGTTTTCAGCTTTTGTGGAGACCAGCTTGTGGAAATCCCAGAGTTTCTTTCCCTCTGGATTGCACTTCCATGCACAGAAAGCAGGAGAGTGAAGAGAATTAAAAGGCAGCCTGACCTGCTGCCCTGCCAAAGGCAGGCTCATACCATATCTGTGTCATATTTGACAGACAAGTCTCTCATGCACTCTTTTGTAATCACCAATGAAATGCCACCAAGTCCCCTGGCAGTTTCTTCCCAAGCTTCACCATCTTTCTGCACTGGGAAGTTTTTTTCTCACTTCTAGCCCAGGGAAACCCATTACACTTTGTCCTTTCCCTCGAGGATGAGGAGAATCAAGAATCTTCTCACTGCCACAGCTCTTTACCCACTGACAGGCTACTGTGTCCCCAGTTTTGGTAATCTGTTCTGAAATGTTGTCTTCTTCCAGCCCTTCTCAATGCTCTCCAGACTCTTATCAGCTCATGGACACAGGAAGAGCTGCCTTGCAAAGGGCTGCTCCACTTCTGAGACCCTGTGCCCACAGCAGGGCCCCAGGAGCACATACAGAAGCCAGGCTACCAGCTACAGTGGGCTCTTTGTGCAAGGAGCAGCCACTGTGGCAGGACCACCAGCACCTTGGTCTGGTGGGAGACAGGATGTCCTGGCTGTGCACTCCATGTAAGTTGGGGGGTGTTGGAGTTCACAGCTCTGACCTTGGAGGAGACTGTTGTCTATCATTATGGCAAAATGCCATCATTCTGCAGTCCTGTCCCATCCATGATAACTGAAGGCTGATGAACACACCAGTTGCTGAGGAACAGCCGCACAGGACTTATTGAAGAGCCGCAGCCCTGTGACTTACACTCAAGTCAGGGAGAATTAAATCCACCTTTTATAGAAACAAAACACTGCCCATGAACTGTCTGGCATTTGAAAAGGGCAAGCTGCTCCATAGCTGGCATGCTGTACAAGAAATGCCTACAGGAGCTTGAGGAGAAGGATGGCTGTATTTCTGCGGGGACCCTGAATGGAAACCCCGAAAAGCATTAAAAATAAGAAATAGTGTTATAATCCCTCTGTGTTATGGAAAACACTACAGTCTGCATTTACTGAGAATGCTGGATCAGGCTGCAACAAGGCTTTTTTGCTATTGCCAACAGATGAAGGTTTGCCTATGTGTCCTCTCTGGTGATCAGCCTCATTACTATTTCTGGAGGGTCTATTTTCCTTGCAACCTGATGCAATTATGTGTGACCTGCTTACATTTTCTGTATTATGAACAGGTAACTTTGGTTATCCAGGAGAAGGGTAATTAAAAATAACATGAAGACAACCAGAGAGAGATAAGTGAATGTTAAAGCATCTGATGAGGCCAGGTGCTTGAAGATATCGCTGAAAAGGTCTTCAAGTTAAAAAAAACCCAAGCAAACAATAAATTATCCGCCTTGACAGATTATTAAATGTTTAAAGCTTGTGGCAATAAAAGCTGCTAATAAAGAAACAGTGTAAACCAGAAGACAACAGTACCAACAGTAATTACGCAGCAGAATGATTACAAAGCATGCAGATATAATGACTCTAATCTATTTTATGAGAGGAAGTCAAAGATTCAGCATTCAAAAAAAAAATCAATTAGGGAGCAAGGGAGATAGAAAAAAATCTATTTAAACTAAATTCCTACAATTAAGTGATAAATCAGTCATGAGTAATTGTAGGAATTGTTGCAGCTTACCATGTTTTGATAACACTGGCTACTCCACCAGAGTCTGAAGAGCTGCTCAGTTTCTCGACAGCCAAAGGTACTCTGTAGAGTAATCTCTGAGAAATTGTTGTGCTTCACAAATTGTGCTGCTTGGCTAGAAGAATATCCAACACAGCCAAAATTAAGAAGCTTGCTTTGGAGAAGTTTAACTTATTTTCATAGCAACAGAGTTAATTTCATTCTAGTGGCACCTAACAGGCTCCTTAACTGTTAATGATTTATAGATACTTTGTTTCCTTTCCTCTTCCTGCTCTTCCTTCATGTATTTCCTCTCTCAGATAAGATTTTTAGGTATCAACCTCTCAGTGATGCTAGCCAAATAAAGGTCATTCTTGGACATCTGCTTTGTCCCCCCTCCTCTGTAGAAGCCAGGGAGTTCAAGGGAAGAATAGGAGGAATGCGTGTGGCAAAACCTGAGGTGATTCCAGGTCCCTTCTCTTAATCCCTGGTTCTTACAGGAGGACCTGCATGCTTGAACACAATGTTTCATACTCTCCCTCATGTTTGTGGATGGGCAGGATCACTCCCCTCATCACCCCCTCTCTCCTTACCTGTGGAACTCGGGCAGCTTCTGGCTGCTGGTGGGGTAGGGGGTGTCCTCCAGGGAGGCACTCGTGTACCTGGTTCTGAGAGATCCAAGAGGTGAAAAGTCAGCTCTTCTCCAGTCACCTGTTTCCATTCCCAAGAAGTGATGCTTGCCGTTAGATAAGAGAGATCCCTTTGAGGTCTGTGTGTGACAGAATAAGGTACTTGCCCCTCCAGCTTGCTCAGATGCTGAAATGCTTCTGAGAGCAGAGGATTCGATTGGACTAAGCACACCAGGTGCAAGGACTAAGTAACAGTAATTATGTGGATCAGGTCACATGAAGAATCTATGTGTTGAGATAAAATATAATTTTTCATTTGACACTTTTGGTTGTAATTCCTCTTTTTATATTTAAAATAAATATTTTAAAAGTATTTTTAATATTGTGATTGTTCACCTCTGCTTTCTATAGGGTAAGTATTATAGTCTTAACTACCAAACGTTTAAATTGTCAATTTTCAGAAGAAAGTAGGAGATAAACAAATTCCTGTAACGACTTACCTGGGCCGAAGCTGCTCTGCTTCTCAACATTTCCCTGGATAAAAAAAAGAAAAAAAAAGCATTGCTCATTATCACTGTACTATCCCTCCTAATTTGCCTAATGTTCAAATTTCAGAGTGGGATGCAATTAATTAATATGGGGTTACGTGTGTTATGTTTTTAGACCTAGAAGTTATTGACAGCCACTTGACATTAATTATTTGTATTATTGGTATCTTTACACTGTTGAAAGCTCTCTGGAGAAGAGCTTGGGAACACTCCAGAGGTGGAGAAGCAAAATTACTGAGGGCAGGTAAGGACACACTGCCATTACACTTGTGCAGATTGGGAAAGCAGACATTGCAACACTCCGAGCTTGGGGTGCTTTAGTTATTGCTATTGTTTTCATCAGTGAGGCTCAAAATGGAAGAATGGCAGCCCTGGCTGCTTTAAATCCTTGCTTCAAAATGATTAGGCACAATGTTACCCTGCCTAGCTTTGAGATGTGACTGTAGCACAAAAGACAGATGAGAGAGACCTCCCCCCACTGCATTCACGTGTGAAAAAAGAAATGTAGCCCACCTCAGCTAAGTGCTCATGGGCAGGTGAGTTGAAAGTTAAGTGAGTCCCTGAGGTTTCCAATAGAGAGGCTTACACACAATATTAGCAAATAAATGAGCAGAACATTACTTTCAGAAATGGTACCAGAGAGATGAAGCTCAAATTATAGCAATGCTGAATATGGAACCAAAAATCAGATAAATCTCAGTGCCATGGCTGCAGGCAAAGCATCACAGCCCCAGTGACAAAAATAGGGAGGTGTGGAGGATCCATACAGCCCCTTGATGATGCTGCCTGGACAGCGCCAGCTGGGAGGAGAGTAACCTTGCTGTAACCTGGGGGTCAGTGCAAGACCTGTAACTGTCTACGAGGGCATCTGCCGAAAAAAGATACTGCTGGGAGCAAATTACTGATGATAAAGCTTTCTTAGGTTGACCATCAGCTGGATTACACAGCAAGCAAGGGACCACCAAGAGACTTTGAGAGCAGGAGTCAGCTTGAAAAGAAGTAAAAAGGTATGAATATTTGTGATTGTGTAGAGAGACATCAGAGTACGAGGGTGGTAGCAGAGTGGCAGTCAAAACCCAGTTAGAAATTGAGAAAGTCACAGGTGTTCATTAATGTTTTCTCAGTGTCTAATATTGTGGCTTACATAGTTGATATCTACCCTGAACATGTATTTCAGTGATTGCTTTTTAATTCCTTTTTGTTTCAAAAAAATATATTGCAAACTACTTTGATCCTGATTAGATTTAACTGTGTAAATTGTACAGCTTTTTTTCCTTTAGAGAGTAGGCAAAATAACTGACACAGATTGCATACTGAGGAATGAAGGTATCAGAAACAAACTACCTAGAGGACATGTTTCCTGCTTACCTGTAAATGTGGAAGTTGAGGTGAGCACTCACCTGATACACACTGTTGAGAGGTAGTGAGGCAAAGGGAAGGAGGATGCTTGCAATTTTTTCCCTTTGTCTAGCCCAGGCAATAGGCCAAAGAAAGGAATCAAATGAGAGAGGATTAAAACATTTCCACTCAGAGAAAAATTCTCCCCTTAATTACATGAGCAATAATAAGGAATTTGTCTTTTTCCTCTCTACATGTGTTATATATATCGTACAGTAGTTTATCTGGGAGATGCAAACAAAGAAAACATAATACCAATATGGGATGATGCTTCCCAGCCAACAGTGCATCCCCAGGAGTCACTGGCCATCACTACAGGTACCACAGCTCTCCAGGTCAGAGAAAGGCACAGCCATGTTTTTGGCACTAATGGTTTCTTCTAGGAGTCTACAGTAGATAAAAGGAAGCAAATGCAGCTCAAAAATCTGTTTAATGCTGAAGTACATTTTAAATGATCACCAGAATAGATGGAAAAGCTTCCAGTTTTAACAGCTATCCTTAATCATTTATCAATTGTACCCCAAGAAATGCAATAGCAGAGTTTGTCTCCTCCCCCCCCCCCCCCCCCACCCCTCCTCCTTTTGTTTTTTTTTTTTTTTAGGGTTAATTANTTTGTTGCTGTTTTTCCTTATCATAGTTGGATCACAGCCCTCCCTTCCTCCTCTTATTTTGCTTTGAGCACATGATACAGCTCCCAGAGGTCTGCTTTTATTCTCTGTACCCCGAACTCGACCTCAAAAGCCCCCTCTGAGATTGAAACGCACGCTTGTCTCTGGTGGCCCCCTCCCTTTTGCAGCGTGCTTCGATTGCCAGAGCAGCCAACTGGGGCAGTAAGTTAGAGAAAGATGTTCCCATAGTAACTCATTTCCTCTACCCACTCATTAGATTAACACATTTCAGATCAAAGGTAGACATGAAAATATCTCAGAAACGATAGTCCAATGTATTACTTAAATATAAACTACAACCACTGCACTATCTCAAAAAGCACTGTTTAATATCAAAGTATAAATCTACGGCTGCGATGTTCATTACACTATCCTGCCTGGAAGCTATCAAAAGCATCTTAGATAGTTCATTTTGTTGCTAGATTGCAGACAATTGCTTAAATACCAAAACAAATAGGAACTCTCCACTATCAGATGAGAGCTGCAATGAAGTGGAGAAGTTCACCATCTTTGTGATCAGTGCTTTTGGTGCAATCAACATTCACAGATTCACAGATTGTTAGGGATTGGAAGGCACCTCGAAAGATCATCTAAGTCCAATCCCCCCGCCGGAGCAGGATCACCTAGGCCATATTACACAGGAACTTGTTGAGGCGGGTTTTAAACGTGTCCAGAGAAGGAGATTCCCCAACTCCCCTGGGCAGCCTGTGCCACTGCTCTGTTACCGTCACTGGAAAGAAGTTTTTTGCCACATATTTTTGTCTAATTCACACTCACAGTAGCAGAGAATGTTTTATCAGTTTCATCTTCTCCAATTTCAATTTTGCTATATTTTTAATACTCCAGTGTGAGCTGACTTAATGGAAGTTCAAGCCTGAGGAACAAATTCACGCACCAACACCATGTGCTCAGACAATAAAAAGAGTCTTTGGGCTGCTCCTGCTCCATCATCATACAGAAATGCTGTACACCTACTGTGCACAGGAAAGCGCAAGAGAAACCCTTAAGACTGTATGGATCCTTTGCTGCTGAAGGTTTCCAGTAATACATTCTGGTAAAATACACAAGAAATGGGGGCAAGGGTCAAGAAACCTTTCCCTATTTTTGTCATAGTTTCCCCGGAGTTTTAGATAAATATTCCATTTTTCCCAAGCGCAACACCCCAGATGGAAAATGAACCATTTCTTTTGATTCCCTTTCTTGCCATTCATCTCTCTAAACTGACTTTATGGTTCTCAGAGGGCCCTACCCCATATATATGTGTATATGTATACGTACACAATACCTTTGAGGTATACTGCTTTGTGAAAACTGCAGTTGCTATAATGGGTCCTGAAGGTGCCTCTAAGATGCTACTGTAACGCAAACAGTAGCAGTGAGCTTGCTAAAAACCCTACTCTCAGCTCTTTGACAAGACCCGAGTAAAGCCTGTTTACACCTAACAATGTAATTCAGAGACTGATTCTTGCTGACATTTTCACATCAGTGTTCCCTGTCCGTTTGTACCTGAGAAACAGGGTTTTCCTGATGACAGCCTGCAATTTCACTGGGCTCTTCAAATCACCAGGAATTGAACTTTGCTCTTTTATTTTCTTTTGTCTCTACATCTCTCCTTATCAGAAATCTCATTTGTCGTCTGTGCAGCCTTGGTGCGTTGGCTTGCCCCACCAGCACCTAGCCTGTCTTTTCCTCAGTACAGCTCCTCACTGAAGTGCAATTTGCAGGTGGTAAAAGACAATTCTTGTCTCAGAAAACTGCCCTAGAGTTCTGCCAAAAATTCCTACAAAAGGTGTGATGTATATTAACAACTTCGAAGAGCCAATATTGTTTGTCATTTCTGATGGCAAAGTCAGTGTCGCCCTTTGCATAGTCAGGTGGGAGAAATGTTATTTCTGTCCCATGTAAGTTCTCTCACATCAGATATTGTAACACCTTCTTCTAACAGTTTCACAGTATTGACTCATACTAATTTTTCTTTCATTTTAATGTTTTTTTGCTTCATTGTCTCTCTGACTGTCCTGCCCTTATCTGTTTTACTCCTACAGATAAAGATATCACTGGATTCTTGCAAAATAGCTCACATTGACTAGATGGTGCATGACAGAGTTTCTGCTTTTGTACTGAAGACTCTCTGCTGCTTTCTGTCACCCAGGGAGAAAGAAATATGGTTCTAGTTTCCAAGTAAACTGCAGATGAAAGAGACTTTGCCTGCTTTGTTGTGCTATAACCTTGGGCTAGAGCTTTAAAATATATATGATTTTGGTCATTAAAAAAACCTGTAGCATCATCCCTGTCATTTATGTTCTCTATATTCTGTGCCTCATTAGAAACATGAGAGGAATATAGGTACTCCGACATGATGGAAATGCCAGCCAGCAGCCAGTACATTTTGAGGGTTAAACTTCACAAAGTGAAATCATAACTGAATGTGAAGAACAAACTGTTTTTCTCTTAGTTTCCATTATTTTCTGCATTTATACTATAGTACTCAGAACACAATCACAGATTTTCATATTGATGCAAGGAACCTGAATTGTAAAGCTGGCCATGAATTTCATAAATTACTGCTACTTAACAGCTATAGCCCACTGTGGTTCTTCACAAGAAAATACTTCAGCCATATCACTACTCAGGGAAAAATCATTCTCCCAGACTCATGTCCTTGCTTCTTTTAATTGGCAGATGATAACTATTTAAGCTGCCTTGTTTCTACTGGGAAAAGCTAAATCCCCTGCTCTCCAAAGTTAGGCACCTCTGGTCTGTGTGGCCACATGGGAAACGAAGGTGCATTTCCAGCTCTGAACTAAGTACTGTTCACTTGGGAAACAGTTGCTGCCTTTCTTAGGGCACAGCAGAGGGGGGGCATACCTTTGATCATTATATACCAAGGTAACATTGACTTTTTTTCCTCTCTCTCAACTCCGTTATGTTGCTTTCCTCATTTTAAGTGTCCGACAGCAGAAGAAAGATAATCGTTTTCCCCGGAAGAGAAGTCTGCAAGCACTTGCACTTGTGTGAACTCTTACCTCTTTTCATAAAAGGAGATGGCCAGCAACTAGAAGGCAGGCAAAGCGATGGGAACAATTTTGCTATTATCTTTGTTTTGGCATTTCAGAAGATTCTGCTCAGTTAAATTCCCACAAACAGCAGAAAAATGTCCTTTCAAGTCTACCTCTGAACCGGACTTGGTGTCATTCACGCCTGTGAATAAGTGGTGCTTTCTACTTTGCAGGTAGAAATAACCTACTACACAGAATTTCAAGGTTAAGCAAGCTCTTCTGTGACCCTGAGATCTTACCATAGGAAGGCTAAACTCCTCTGCTACACAGCATGTTACATGCTGAGGAGAATAATCTTCTCTGATGTTTCTGGGGTGGCTGCTTTTCAAGCATTGCTTGAGACATTGGTGGAACAAACTGGCACACCAAACCCATAAGATCGTCATCTTCCTCATGACTCTGTATTGTTGCAAAGAGAAAACTCCAGCCACCGTCTCTTTTTAAGTCTCTCTTGTTCCTTTTCAGCCCCATCTCCCACAGCATGAATACTCTTCTATCCTGTGAGCCAAATGATTTTACAGCTGACAGGTGGGAATGGTGCTGCACTGAGCAGGCTCGACTGCTTAGGCATCGAGTGTGCATGCGCATGTGCAAAAAGCTTATTTCAGTGTCTAACTTGTATTGCTGGTTTGCACTTACTAGTGCTTTATTTCAAAGTGCTCTCAGTCCTGTCACAAGCTACTCATTTATATCCTACATGTAACTCCTAAGCAAAAATCAGCATATGGTGGTTTTTCAGGTGATTTTTTTCTTTAATTTTAGCTAAACATTACCTCAGCTGCTCCCAATAGTTACAGCTGTCTAATTAAAATGTCATGCTTTGGTATGTGATGTTTGTCTTCACCCCCTGGGATCCATCCACAAAGGCAATCAATACACCGTGCAGAACACAGATTACAAGAGGTGCCACCTAGCCACCTTTGTGCACAGAGTTGCTCGCTCTCTCTCTCTCTGCCTCTCGCTGGCAGCTTTCCCAGTAGCACTGCAGACAGCAGACACAGCACAACAGCCAGCAGAAGTGGTTTATTGGCAGAGATGCTCACTGTCTCACAAATTGCAGACAGCTGCCCTAACACATCCTGACAAGGAATCTCTGATTGGGCTTGACATCTACATGATATACAACTCTTCAACCTGAATACAGGTCCTAGGGGAGTCCATTGGAGACCTGTTCCCCGGGAGAGAGAGATGGGTTAACATGCCAAGAGTCAGCCAGCACTGCTGATCCCTTGTTAATATAAACAGCAGCAACTAACCTGAAAGAGTAAGGCACAAAATGACCTTCACTGCCTGTGAGTCAGTGGTCTTAAACCCAGCATTGAGCACAACAAAATACCTTACAAGTCTGAGAATGGGTTTTTAAAAAAGAGCTGCAACTTAATAGCTGCCACCTCCACAATGTCTCAATTCAACCTGTGACTTTGGATATTATGTGTTTCCTCACTAAACCCCCTGCAGCAATTGCTCCTGCTGCTTGATGCCTGAGGGCTGTGTCAACTGCACAGTGAGGGCCCAGAAGGCACACACGTAGTGTGAAGTAGCACTGCATGACAGGGCACACAACAGCACCCCTTAAAAGTATGTGTGTCCACTACCCAGCTGAATGCATTCACTTGCCTGAAGTTGCCAAGTGCTACTTAGCCAAACAGCTCAGCAAACTGTTATTCTTGTGAGAGCAGCCAAGATCAACATGAGGGAGCTACCCTGTAGATCAAGCAGAAAAGATGCTGGTGACTTCAGCGAGGAAAGGATTGTGAAAGAGTAGGTGGCACTTGTAGCAGCAAATGCCTGGCTGATAGCCTGCCAGCATGCTGAGCTTCTCATCAAGCATCTTCACAAAGGAGAGAAGCAACCCTGAAAGAGTCTACTTCCAGAAAACTTTCAGACAGTGGTTCAATTTTCTGAATTCAAAAAGCTTTATAAAGGAGGTGCTTGAATTTTAGTCACTTGCTTAATAAAAGCAGTCTGAGCAGGGGTGAGTGGTTTCAGGCAGTTTCAGGTTGTTACAGCACCCAAAGGTGTTCTGGACTTTGACATTGCTTCCTTTCCCTCTTCTGACAACCAGCACTTGTTCTGTAAAGGTTACCTCTAACGTCTCATCCAATTTTCATCTTGGTCTTCTAGCTCTCATGATGTAAGAAAACATATTCACAGGTTGTGAGATTTCTTCTCCAAAAAGCCAAGTGCTGACCCACCCCTGCTCCTTCACATTTTAATTTTTTTTATGAGACTAGGCTTCTCAGAATGACGCAGATCAGCTTCATCAACTGATCTCAGCCTTCTCCTCAAGCAACAGATTAAGATTTATTTTTTAAGCTGTAAATCAACAGTGCACAACACGTGGCAGTGCCAGATATTGTAATATTGCAATAATATAGTAATAATTCTCCAAACTTGTCCCCCATCTTGGAGACTGTTTCTGAGTCGGCTGGTGATGAGTGTCACAGAAGGGACATCAACCACTGCAGCAGGCTGCAACACTCTGCTTTTGCCATATCTCCTTAGAGTAACCTGGGCTCTCTACTATAGAAAAGTGCAGCTTCCCCACTCTGTGACCCAGCTGACAGAACAGCTTCCTGCATTGAGATACCTTAATCCTCCTCCTTATCTTCAGGTTGTCACCTGGTAACACATGCGGGCACCTTTTGCATACACCTCCCAGTTAGCACCATGAAAAACCTGAAGTTTGAAACAGAACAGCCACAGGTACTGCCAGCATAAGCCATCAGCTGGACAGCATTTTTATTCCAGGTTACCCAAAACAGAGCACCCTAGGAAAAAAATCTCTGGTTTAGGTTGAAATACTTAAACAGAAAAGCATGTCAGCCAAGTACATCATCAGGTTTTTGTTTCATTTAATTTTGGGTTTCAGACGAATAGAGGGAAAAGGGGAAGAGGCAGGCGCATGTGAAAAAGAGCATTAGAAAGCTGTCAACTTCCCTTCATTACCATTCATGTGGTTCTGAGACACAAGGTAAAATTTTAAGCTGAAGAGTAATATAGCAAACCAAGATTTGCTATACAAAGTTTTGCTCTTCTGTTGCCTCTCAAGTGACAGTCACCTAATAAAGAAAAACTCTGGGAGCTCTATGAGCAAATGCACTAAACGTACAATTATGTTTCATTTTATTTCCAGCCCCATCGCGTTCATGCTGTTGTTCTCAAGGCTTCTCATCACAGTGGGACTAAATCTTCAGTTATGTGCTAATATGTTATCATTGGTTCCTTGTTAAATAAATCACGTATAGAAAGGCAGCTTTTGAGTCATATTCTGTGTTAACAGTCATTCAACTTCAGAAGAGGAAATTTGGTTTCCTAAAACATATTTAAAGGTAAAGCTAAGGCTGAAAAAATATAAACTATTTTGCTGGTCACTTGGCCAGGTCTGCAATCAATTTTAAAATAAAAGGCAGAGGACCACTCAATCTTCATAATCTTGTTGGTTATCAGTCATCAGAAAGAATAAATATGTGACTCAAAAAGCATTTATTCAGCTTTAACCCTGTACTTACCCGTAATTAAACTTCTGTAAAGCATCTTGAAGAAACCACCCAGGGAATCCGAGATACATACTCTGAAAGAAGGAACTCCCTTATTAAATGTTTTAAAACTCCATCTTCAGCTGAGTACATTTAAATGGGATTTTACCCAGCTGAAAGAATAAATTCAAATTGGTTACTGAAGACTTCCTTAGACTGGTTTCATGACTCATCTATATCATGTACAGTATACACTTGCAAGTTGTGGCAATGGAGGTTTCAGAAGCGCATCTGAAATGCTGCGTGCAATTGATTTTAATTTTTTTTTTGTCAAGTAGGTTGTACTTTGGAAATTCTCCCCTATGCTATGAATGACCCAGGTACACTACAGTGAAGAAACAGATCAATCTTCTTTTTTTTTTTTTTTCCTTAAAAATGTGCAAACACAAAGTTCAAGCCTCCCCCTACCCCCTAACGAAAGACAAACAGGAATAAAAATCCTGACTGCCTTTGGCCCTGTGCAAAAGGAGAAGAGCCCAGTTATGTTCCACAAGGGAAGCTGCCTCTCCACTGTGTGGCTGGGAGGCCATATATCTCCATTTCATATCTTGCTTTGCCCCTAACCTTCTGGGTGGCCTGGAACGCACGTGTCTCACTCAAGTTTTCAATACAGTACACGAGTCGACATCCATTACTAGAGAAGTAACTTCTGATCAGATCTCAAAGAGTCTTTTTCAGCATGTGTAAAACAAGAGTTCACATCACTGCTGGGCTGATAAGCCCTGCCAGGCTAAACTCTTTAAAGAGCCTAAGGTACTCACTGCAATAAAGGCTGCTATATAACATAAGACAGAAAAAGCCCCGCTTCTCCACGAACTGCCTTTCAGGGCCAACATGCTGTGCTCAGGAAGCCCAGCTGCCATCTACCACTGCTCGCCTGCAGTGCTAAGCCTGTACTTTCGCCTGCCCCTGGACTGGCATTCTGCTAGGGAATATGGGGAAAGCTTCAATCTCAGGCTGAAGCTGAAAGGTTATGGAGTTGTCATTGCTCCAAATCAACTCTTGCCCCATCTGCTTCCCTAGCATCTGTTCCCGTAGCAGTTCCTGACTCCCCCCAGCGAAGGAAATTGATCTGCTGAACACTGTTGGTACTGAAAAGATAGGAAAGGAGGAAGCAAAACTGGCATTGTACCAAGCTTGTAAGTGTAGCGTAGAACAGTGCCTTGTTGAACAAATCTGTTCTGCACAGGGCACAAAGCATTGGTAATGATGAAATTTTTGCCTACCTCCAAGGTCCCTGTGGAAACGCCAAGAATGATTCTTGCTTCTCTGGTTCCTGGACAGGGTAGCAATGATACATGACTAAGTTGGGAGGAATAGTCGTCTACTGTCATTTAGGGAATAGAGTTATGTGTGACTTACTAAAGAGCTTGAGACATTCTGATAAGGTCTAATACCCTAACTACCTCAACAGATGCTGTAAATACGTCTGTAGGGAAAAAGAGCAGAAACACAGGGGTGTTACATGAACAGCAATAAAGTGCAGAGTGGGAAATGTAGGAAGCAGCAACTAATGTATTCGGAATGGAAATGAATGAAAGAGGGAAGAATTTGAAATAGAAAATTAAACAGCTCAATTTGAGTCAGGAACGAGATATCTTTTTCAAAGGTAGGTGAACTTACAAATGTAGACATGGGTTAATATTGTCAAGACTGCATGATGAGAATGACAAGAGAATGCAGAACAATACCAAGGTCTCACACTTCCATTTTGCTCACCAGAGCTAATATAATGTCCTGACACTTGCTAGGAATCTCTGGTGATGGGATCCTAGCAATGCCTTTGCAGAGCCAGGAGATCAACAGAGATCCAGAGAAGTAGGCAGCAGCAGCCAGAGTTCAAACATGTGAACAAACCCTCCTTTCTTACAAGTCTACTGAAGATCTGGACCTGTAATTCTCTAAATTGTCAGTAAATGATATAATATTTCCTTTCAAACCTAAACCAGGAGTCCAGGCACAGCATTTAATTAGTGTCTCAATTATCATTTAAATGTTTACTCATTAAGTTCAATAAAGATCAAGCAGCTGAATTTTGGGAGAAGTGGCTGTGTCATCAATGATCTCCCCAGAGGTGACTTATTTGAAGGTTAGCAATCCAAGCAGAGAGTTCTAAAAAAGCAGTTAATCAGTATAAATACTTTTGGCTGCAGACACTGCTCTGCGAGCAAGTGCCCAATCCATTTGATCTTAGTGGACTAGGATGTATTTCACACATCACAACAACAGACTGGTCCTAAGATGCAGTCACCAGCTTCAGAGGGGTCATATTCCTCTGAAACATATTTTCTATCAAGCAAGTCAGAATTGTAAGATAGAAAATTAGTGAGTAATTCAGCAAAATAACCTAATTACACTATCTGCTGAAATTAGGAGGTGGAAAGGTTTGTAGTTGCAACTTCAAACAAGCATTCTTATGGGTTAGAAGCCTCAAAAGAAACTGTCTTAGATTTGCTCAATCTCCTTTCAACCATCAGTCATCAGTTTATTTCATGAAATGCTTGCTTCTGATCGTTAGAAGGGAAGGAGACAAAACAGCAATGAAAAATCCCCAAATTTATTGAATCTTTTTAAATAAAGCTGCATCATCTGCTGCTATCTCTAGGCTGCCTACAAAGTCTGCTACTTGCAGAAATGTAAGAATTTTCCTTCAGCTTAGGCTTTTGCAGGGGCTTTGGAGATGAAGAGAGCAGAGTTCAGACCTTGGATGTCACAAGCAAGATACGTAAGGAATTCTCCCCCCAAAGCAGACACACTATTTGTAAATGAAACAAGTGCTGGAAGAACAACACCAAGATATTCCAAAAGGTTGCCTAGAACTGAAATCTGTAACCCTTATCTGCTCTCTACAGACCTCAACAGACACCCATATAATAGTGACACTTTAATGAGTAAACATGGTTAAGCTTTCCAGAACATTTTTCCATGTGAAGAGGGGAAGAGAGGACCAAAATTTTCAGTCAGTCCCTAAGTCTATATTGTTGGAGGTCAGAGGCAAAGGCAGGACATGGCATAGGTCCGACAATCACAAAAGCCAAGTGGACCAAATACACCCACTTGATCCCAACACGGGATACATACCATGCTGTAGAAAAACCATTAACCCCGCTCATATGTTCACTGTCAGGGCATCCTAAGCAAGAAATCCCTTTGCAGCCCTAGTTTCCCAGTCTGATGCAGAGTTTCTGAGCAGACATACAGCTGCAGCACTGAAGCCATTCTAAGCCACTGTTTTTCTCTACAACATTCCATCTCTAGCCACAGCCAATGCAGTGTTTCAGAATTGGGAAACTGGCTCCTGAAGGTAAGTCTTTGAAATCCTGAGCCTGGGAGACCTGACCCTTACCTAAAGGAAGAGATTCAATAGGGAAAACCAACAGAATTAATTTTACCAAGACCAAAAATGCGTGCAGATTTGCTATGATAGCTTTAGTCCAAGCCTTTGCAGACAGAGCTCTTAATTAGCTGTTTCATTGAATCATTCAGCTGCTGAACTAGCCAATCTACAGTTACCACTCACCATTTTAAATTCATTTACTACCACAAGCTTTACCTGTTACAGGCGGAGATTTGTTTAGCTGTCTGCAACCAATTAAATTTATTGCAAGCTCCTGTCATAGGCTTTTTCCTCAGGCTTTTGCCAATTACAGAAGAGGATTTAAAATCAGCAATCAAACTCAAGACTAACATGGCTAAGATTACACTCTGTGCTAATGAAATTGAGCTAAACCAGCTTGGCACCAACTGTAATGATGATATGAAATAAGGCTACACAAAAAATTGATTTCTCAGCTTGGTTGATAACTTTGAATTTTTTATTTTTTTTTTTTTTTTACCCTAGTTAGAATGATTATTACTTTGTCTTAAAAAAAAAAAAGAAAGAAAATAAAGAAGTTAATTTTGTTTGCACTGAAATAAAATGCTCTGTTTCCATGATGATTTTAACCCATACAATGCAATTTAAAATGGTACGAGCAGCATTCACTAGAAGAAAGGGAAGAGATTGATGCCTAATATCTTTTCTCCCCTCTCCAGTCAGGTTTTAGATAACTCGGTAGGAAACATGGGAGCCCTTTCTGCTTCATATTGAATAGGATATTAATTACAGTTTCCCCTAGACAAGGGAGCCATAGCTAGAGCTGTCACTCTATCCCCTGAAATGATTACAGCACCCTGATTCATTTGCAGTGTTGCCTGTTTCCCCAAAGCTCTGAGCTGGGAAGGGACCATTTTGCTACCCCAGTGCTTTTTTGCATTGTCTGCTCCAATTTCTAGAACACTCTGTTAGGTATCAATAACTTCTGAACTGCATGAAGGACTGCGAGGTGATGGGCTATGGCGCATCTCCAGCTCAGGCAATTATTATCAGCTGGCATAGGTGTGTACAAGGGGAGGAGAGGAAGCTTGTCCAAGGTGAAAAGAAGCACACCAAGGCTTTCAACAACTTCTCACAGAACAGCCTGATCTCCAACTCTTTTTTTATTGTTGTGCATTTGTCCAGTGATTTAAGAGTCATGAATCCATGAGTCAGTTCCCAAACATTTCAGGTCAAGGTTATAATTGAATCATAGCCATTGTCAAATGCCTTGTCTCACTTTTCATACAGCACTTTTCTTCCCTACTGTTGTTTGCATTGTTGCTTGAGTGTTACAAGCATGCCTTACAATCCAGGAACAGCTTAACGTTCTCACCTCTTAGTGCACAGAAATTATTCTGCCTTCCCTCATCCCCATGCTTAGTGCATTAACATACAGCTCATTCAAGTCTGACAGCTTCTCATTGTTAGGCAGAGAGTATTGCAGAGGTGGTGGAAATGCACAGCGCTGCAGTTAAGAGAGACGGAATATAGGTAGTACAAGCTAACAAATATTCTGGCATCACAATCCTTAACATTGTTTTAGATGGCATTTGAAAACAAAATAAAATAATTACAGGAAGACAACATGAAACACTTTTCCAGTTTCCCCATACTACCTATTACCCCTCAGCCTACCACTTGAAAAATGCCCCCAAAATGCCCTTACCTAAGCAAAAATGCCACAAATACACTTCCAGAAGCCAAAGTCAATCTGCTTGGGCATGCTCTATTTAGGTGTAGCCTGGATTTTGTGCCTTGTCAGATGGACTATGCACAGGGTCCTCTCACCACTTTTGTTTTACATCTGTGTAATCAAACCTGTTACCCCCACATAATAACGCAGGAGTAGGTATGTAAAATATCCAACACTTCTTTAGCAAGAGAAGAGGCTTATCTCTGCTATATGTGCTCTAAAGGCAAATAATAAGGCCGCAGTTTCAGTAGCAGCAATAAGATATTTCCATCTCCTCCTGGCATCATCTGTGAGGCATTTTTATCACCACAGTTCAGGGTTGAAGCCTTTAAAGTATGTTTAAGAAGGAAGGTAAGAAATAGTGCAACATCCACATGTACAACTCTCTGTAATTCAGCTGCTATGTGAATGTGTGTGTGTTTAGGAGTTGAACCCAGCACCAGGGAGACTTAACTCAGAGGAAGACCTTTAAACCTTTAACATTTTGTGATAACAGGTACTAAGCTCCCAAAGGAAAAGGCAAAATGCAGACATGCTCATTCTAAACTGCTTTTGAGCAGAAGACTGACTGCCACCAAAATCTCACCTTAAATCAGAAGGAAAATAACTATCTTCATTAGATATACATATTAAGGGGGGGTACTAGCCTCTGGTTTAATGTATCCTCCCTGTCATTGTTGTTCTGTACTACTGAAATTACTCTGGTCCTCGACCTTTTGTATGTGCATGTGTTACCAATGAGTAGCTCTGACATCAGCACACTTCCTTCAGTAGGGCTGGAAATGTTTGATTACATTAGATTGGTTTCACTATTCTCATTTCATATGTAAGGAAACAGAGACAGAAGGAAGAGATTACCCTAAAATCTCTCAGCAAATTTCCAGCAAGCTTGGAAGACAGTTCTGGGACACTCAGTTCTACCCCATCACTAACCAAGAGGGAAACCCAGCAGTGCCTCAGCCCAGGGGCTAGAAGGAGGCACCTCCACCTGTCCATCCATTGGCCACCCCATGGATGGCAGTGGAGGCCTTTCCCAGGCTCCCACCAACCTCATCTAACAGCAACAGCCCACAGATGGAAAAGGCAAATATTAGTCTTGGGAAGCAATATCTTGCTTGGGTAGAGGGAACAGATGTCCATGTGTTACAGTTCTAATATAAATATCAAGCCCATTGCTTCTGTTGCCAGGCGTTCAGATTGTAACTTCAGTTTTCCCACAAAGGGAGCGCAAAAGCAAAGCACAGATGGGAAAATATTAGTTAAACCACAAAAAAAAAAAAAAAAAAAAATTGGTTTTTTGTCTGCAGAAACAGTAATTCAAGAAAACACAAATGTCGGTCCAAGCTAACTGATCAGTATATTTTCTATATTCAAATAGAGTGATAGATCAAATTTTTAATTAGGATTTTAAAGGGTGCAAAGTCAAGGCAACAATCCTTCTGGCTTCTACAAGGGTAATTTTTTTTTTTTTAATTTATTCTTTTTAAATCAAGATACACCTTTACATCCACTAAACGCTAGGTAATTCCTAGAATAAGGGTTGAACCTGTATCCACTTTTCTAGAAATACTTAGCACATTGCAAAATCACTGTGATAAAATCTAAACATCTAAATAACAATTTATTTATTTTTTTTCCCACTCAAAGAGACAACTGTTTTCCAGAAGCTCTCAGAAACAAAACTAAGATTTTTTTTTTTTAATTTTCTTTTTTTTGGATTTTGATTTGGTTTGAGTTTTTTGTTGTTTGGGGTTCTTTTATTAGTTTAGTTTGCTTGCTTGTTTTGGGGGGGGGGGGGGTGGTTTTTTTTC
>WEIS01067032.1:0-12803 GCA_013389965.1 Todus mexicanus | reverse complement strand
TACTGGTAGTTGATTAGTTACTAAATTTATTTTTAGAAAATTATCAAAGTACATGCAAACTTCTTCTAGAACATGGTAAATGAAGTGCATTCCCAAACTTCAAGGTTACTTCTCATTTAAAGAAGACACTGCTGGTTAATTTAATCTCAACATTCTGATTTAGCAAGTAAAATACTTTAAAAGAAGTCTAATATGAAAAAAAATCTGCTTTTAATGTACAGTGAAAATGTCGCATCTTCTGTGATTTTTTTAATGCATTTCTCTCCCCTCTAAATATTTTTGCAAGCCTAGTAATGGAGGTCAAAGCTGAAGACAAATATCAGCTAGAATAAAATGACTATCATCTGTTTTCAAAGTCAAGCCTAATCCTGTGCTAATGACTTAGCAGGCACAGGAACAACATCTAAATTAAAAGCAAGCAGATTAATTACATAAATCATGGAAAGCAATTCAATTTTTCATATGCATTCTGGTTTGGTAATCCAAGCCAAAGGAAATATATTGTAACCTAGCAGTATTCCTTCAAATGACATCTCTTTCATAGTTAGGGTAGACAGTAGCTGACATCCTTACACTGAGGTAATTTTATTGCAATTAGTTAATCCCAGTTCCAATACATGTCCTGAGACAAGTTAGCAAGTGAAAGGATTCAGAACTGTTAGCCGATTTAAGTGTGTTTTCTTTTTTCAAAAGAGGAACAAATCTATGAATTTTTGTTTTCTTTAATCAAAGTAGTAGTGAAGAGAAACTGGCCCGGACTCGAGAAGTCAAACCAAGATGCTATGTAATACTGGTAACAAGAGGCCTGAAGCTATTTATCCTGACAAAAATACCTACTTCAACTAGAGATGCTGACTTGGATTCCTTTCTTCTACCAAGAGAAAGGGCCCTCAGCCCCACAAAGACATGGGGGCCAAATTTCCAGCATGTCTTTATGGACCTTCATTACATGAAACAGAGCATGGCTTTACAAACCTGTCTCTGCCAGGAAAATAAAAGCCAGAAGTAGGAATAGCAAACCCCTTCTTGAAATAGCAGGCAAAGCCGAAACAAGGGGGCACAGCTTTAAGGCAGAGAAGCTCACAGAAGGGTCCCGTCTTGCTGTGGTGTGAGACAGGGACCGACAGAGCCCGTGGAGTAGAGATTCAGAGGCCAGCACAAAGTGGTGTGAAATCTGCCCTTGCTTTGCTCAGTGACAACCCCTGATGGTGCTTCACTTGTCCTGCATGAGGATTAAAGGTCTCCAGCAGTGCCTAGAACTGGCAACACTAATTGCCCCGTGAAAGAGGAAGTTCAGCAAAATGATTAATATATTTAATATACATATATATATACACACAGAGAAAATAAGTTAACAATTTGTGGAAGTGTTACATTAAGGTTTAAGTTTTGTTTCGTTTTCTTCAATGGGATGAAACAACACATCTACTGATCTACGGACACACATTAACTGAAGGTTTACCTGAGACCCTGTAATATGAAGACAGACAGACAAAAGAACAGGATAGAAACAGTCCCCTGGAAGGAAAGAATATTTACTGGCTGCTACAGTAGTGTGTGTGGGGAGGGAAAAAAACAGGCTAAACTACTCTAAGCTCACCATCTCTACACTGATTGATAAGATATTTATAGGGACATAAAACATCACTAGTACACACTACATGAACACTGATCACTGTTAAAAAATATCATATATGTATGTATAGAATATAACAAGATAGTAAAGGTTACAGTTTTGCCAATTATTGAAGATATATTTTTCTCCCTCATTCTAGTGCATTTACAATAAATTGGGATAATCTTCTATTCAGATAAATAAACATACTCTTAAAAAGCTTTATCTTTACTCTGCCCAAAGGTAACAAAACTATAAGTCTAGCACTCATATCACCACTTATATCTGATTTCTAAAATGTAATTATTTAGAACGTCCTACTGCTATGCAGCGTTACACTAAGTTGTCCTCTCCCCCCAACCCTCGCATTTGATTAATCTAGTGTTGTATCCCTGTGGACGACTGCAGTGGGTAATTGTTGTGCGGTTTGGGGTTTTTTCTATTTAATGAAAACGTTTTAACTTAAGAAAAAAAAAATATGTACATCTCAGAGAGCATACTGCTTTGAAGAATTTACGTGCTATATATATAATATATAGACAAGTGGGGTTCTGCTATTCCCCCATTGATTGAAAGAGAAGAATACATCATCTAAAGGTTATATAAAGGTGTTTATAGGAGCATGAACAGGGAGTCACAAAGTTGAACAGCACATCTAACTTCTAATAACTGTTGTCAGGTGGTAACTAGACTACACTTACCACTGTAGGAATACAAAGTTAGGCACAAATTATATGATGGCTTCTTGAGGAGATACTGTAAACAAAAGCAGAGAAACAAGGAAAACTATGTTCAGAGTATTGGAGTGAAAAGAGTAAAACCACAGTTGTACATAGTGTAGAGTAAGGTTTCAGACACTTTGTATAACTGAGGCACTTTTACATAAAATGAGAGATATCAAATCATCAAAAGAAACATATGACAGTACTTTAACTAGAGATGCCCATACACCTCAACCTGGCACCATTTCCAAACCACTTCTACACTCAAATGCAGTTTAGTCCCAGTCTCAAATGATTAGTTCTTTAAATTTTGCTTTTATTTTTCTACTTGAAAAGATCAAATTGATTACTTTGTCTCTGTTCTGATTCCATGCATTGCTTCATGGTGTGTTGTTTAAAGGGTCTCCGCTAGCTCAAACAAGAAATCCTCAAAGTTAGTACAAATCACGAAAGAAGTGCGCAGACACGAGTCAAGGTCTTCTGTCAGCGTAGAAAATGTGACCCCACTTACTGCAAAAGCCCCATGCTGGATTTATACCAGGATCACAGGAGATCCCCCTTCTTCGCTTACTTCCATCCCATCAGAGGGCTGAAATTCCATTCAGTTACATTGGTAACAAAACGCAAGTCCCATCATAGCTGCCTGTTACAAGGATATTTGTGTGGAAATGGGTCAAACTCTGCACATCATTCATGATTTCCTTAATGGATTTTTCCATCGCATTTTGTTTATTCCTACATTACCTGACAAAATGTGGTATGTTGCACAAGTTTTCACTATTTCATCAGGTACAGAACATGTCATGGGCATCACCTACACCTGGAAGTGGTCTAGCTAGATCTTCCCTATGGCATGCAACAGTAAGTCCTACTCTCCTAAGCAACCACTTTCAGGTGCTGTGGAAAAGAAAAGGCGGGGGAAAAAATGGAAATAAAAATATGAGAAAAGACTGACAATGTTATTTCCACCCATGTAATAATTATTAGCATTGTGTCCCCAGTTCTATATCCTTCACTGGCAGTTTAAGTCCCAGGGAAGAGGTTCCTAGCGGATCAATCATATTCATGTAACGTTCACCGCGGTGCTTGGCCAAAAACGGACCCCAGTCAGGCTGTGGAGAGCACACCAGCTTGAGACGCTGCAACGTGGGGGAGAGAAAAGAGAGTCTCATTTGAAGTTACGGAACAGAATCACAATGCAGAATAAACGAGGGTAGGCTCATTTAAGATTATTGATGATGGACCTACAATGCTCCACTGCTCAGTGTTTGTTTTGCACAAAGTCTGCAAGATTAATAGGGGATAAAGTGCCCAGATTTTAATTATACATTCCCCACACACCATATGAGGGGAGCTCAGAGCCACTGCTACAGATTGTGAGGCTCACTTCCTGAAGGACATGTGCACAATTACTTAGCCCAATGGTCTAAGCAGTGGGTAACTGCATTAAAATAATTGGATTTCTGTTTAGCATATTTCCCAAAAGTATACAAATTACCAAAAAGAAATACATTGCAATGAATGAACAAAGATTTTAATTTTGAGATGACAACGTTTCATTTCTTTCTGCAGGAATAAAGAAAGAGGAGAATGTTAACCTGGCAAACAACAGAAATCTTCTAATCTTTCCACTGATTTCTTTATTGAATATATAATTTGATTGATGCAGTTACAGATAAAAAGGAAAGAAAACATATTTCTGATGACTTCAGAGGGAACAATTATACGTTTATTACCTAATAAAGTGAATCAGACCTCTATATCAGTTATTTTAATCTCTGCTTAATTACCGGTTTGCAACTCTTACCTCCCAAATCAACCATAATAATTTCATGCAGCAGACTTTGTATTTGGGAAATACTCGGCTATGGCTGAAAGAGCTTCAGCAAAAGCTCTTTTGAAACAGATCCAACTTTTTCGTGTTTCTTTGGGTGCACTACTAGAGGGACAATAAGGAGAGCACTTCATATTTGCAGAAATATAAAAATGTCATACCATACATAGAAGTTAGAAGATTTGAAGCAGAACAATGTGTCTCAATGAGAGAAACTTACGAGACAACGAACAAGTAAGTCTAATTTCACACAAGCTAATTTCCAGTAGAAGCAGCTGTCTCCTGACCTAAGCACGCCAAGATGTGCTACACAAGGGCTGAATGGCCCCTTTTAGACAAGCGTCCTCGTTGCCTAGTGCCAAACCTGTAGTTGGATGCTCTCCTTCATCTGTCCCACCACTTAATATTAAACTCCTTTGCTCTATGGAAGCAGAAAATTGTGGTCTTTTCCCTTAGGCTTGTGTAGTGTGACATATTGAGAGACCAAAAAGATGATTCTATTTTAGTACATTTTCTCTCCTTTTCACTTTTGAGACATGTTACAGCCCCAATGGGTTTTGCAGGAGAGATGAACTGCAAAAGCAGCTAAGAAAAGGGGAGGCAAGTGTCTGTTCCTTATCCCGAGGAGGGAGCAGCACAAGCAGCACACAGTAATAGGATGGCAAAACTGAGAAAGCCTCAGAGACTAAAAATAAGAGCATTGAACTTTTTCAGAAGACAAGGTGAAGGCAATGAAGAGATGAAATGCTGACACCGGTAAGACATTGCTACACCATGCCTTGCAAGGAACTGAGGAGCCAGTGGAATGGGAACAGCCGGAGAGTGGTGATGGTGGCATCTGGGGTGGCAGGGAGGGCCAAGACACAGAGATAGGGAGCAGAAGGGGACTGCCGCGTGTCTGGAGTGATGGGGAAAAGCGGCAGGAATCCGATTGGCAAAATAAACCAAAGCAGCACAAAAATAAAGTGCCACCTGGGATTTTTTTTAAGCCCAGGTGCCAAAGAGGATCAGCTTATTCAAGGAAAATAGAGAGCTGAAGAAGAGGGGGGGAAAAGATTGCCAGTAAAGTTTTATAATGAGTAGCTTGAGCTGTAGAGCATGAGGTCTTTTCATGTCTTATTCCTGAACTACATCAAGCAGAAGAACCTTCTGGGGCACATCCCAGATGATGCAAGTACCCGACCATCTCACACTCTGCAAACAGGCGACTCCTGATTGATGTCTCCCAGCACTGCCTGCTGGGCTCGCTGCGACGTGACACACACCAGCAGTCGAAGCTTCCTACACTTACATGCTGCTTTTGCAAAAAGGCCAACAAAGCTAGAACAACTTTCTCTCAGGAACACCATACTGGGGCTCATGAAATTTATAACAACTTTTAGTTCTCATGAAAGCAATCACTTAACAATTTAGGAGCATTTTGTTGAGGAACTGGGAATACAAGTCTGCATTTTAAATCAGCTGAGCATCTCTTTGCAACACAATAACTAGCTTACCAGAACGTAACCTTAGCACTATTAGACATTCAATATCACAAAAATCAATGTAAAATAAAGCAGACTGTCTCCTGCATCCATATTTTTAGGCAGCAAAAAGGCAGAAGAATTACCTCGATAAATTTGCCTGGGGCTAGATGCATTTTTATCACAAACATAACTGGGATCCAGATAACAGAGCAGGCCAGCATCAGCCATCCAAGCACCATGGACCAGCCCGGATAGCGGTAAGCTCCATATGTCATGGGTTCCCATTGGTAAAAACTGAAGCAAAGAATAAACTGGAAACAAGGAAGGAAAACAAATATGTTTGAAAAAGCAAAACAAGCCCACTACACAACCAGTGGTAGATATCCACACACAGAGTTGGGATATATGGAACACAGATAAAAGTATGGACACCTAAGCTCTCACAAGCTGTCACAAACAGGTCAGAGCCTGAATCTAATGAGTTTCATAGAAATCTTGCAAAATTCCACAAAAAAATCACTGTATTTATGCTAGAAGAATTGAAATTAGAATCTTGCCCCTAGAGCAACGTGCTTTATTACATGGTCTGTTGGCAGTTTTACCTAACGTGATTATGCTAAGTTACTCCATTTCACTTACTGTATGAATAGCAATACATCTGCTTACATTTGTGCATAATTCAATAACTTTTGGGAAATGCCTGTACTTCCAATAATTGCACACAGAAGATTTACAGCAGTATAACTAGGTGAAGGCACATATAAAAATGATCAGTTTCATTTCCAGACATGTGGGGTAATTGGAAGTCTAATATTAGACTATCCAAATGTATCCAATATTAGCTTTACAGAGGCAATAACAGAAAAGAAGATATTGCTCAGGTTTGCTTTGTCTGTTTCCATTGTAGAGAAATTGAATTACAACTGATCAGCATCGATTTATTTCTCACCATAAGTTCACTAAATATTACATTTGGAGGGAACAACAGAACACGCAAGTTTGAACTGACCTCATTTGCTTTCCAAATTTGCTTTTCTTAAGAGACAACAGTTCCTATTCCCTGGTTGTGATTACTGGCACTAGCTACAACTGCAAATCTGATCACTAAAGGAACCAAGCAATTTGCAGAAAAGCTTCACAATTCTCTTCAGAAGTGTAACAATGAGTCTGAGGCAGCATCTTGAAAACAGCCATCAGAAGAAAAAAAAAAAAGTGATAAAAAACCCACGTGCACACACACACCTTCATTTTTAAAAAGGATCTAACGAGGAAAAAAAAATTGCTATTGATATTATCTTAATACTATAGATTAAATTGGGCTACTTCTTCAAACTTTTAAGAAGGGATTATCAACCTATACCTATATACTATCACAGTCAAACAGTTGCCACTGGATATGTAAGATAGCTCTACCTGGGTTTCATGCACAGCAATACTGTGCTTTAGTGAAAGAAAAAAAATCTATGCAGAAAAGTAGAGTATTTTCATTATGCCTGCTGGAGAAATTGTTCTCATCATAGAAAATATCTTTTCTTCACAACCCAGGATTTTGCTGACCTCACCGAAAATCACTAGTCCCTTCACATATACATTCTTGTCTGCAAAAACTAAACCTTTTCCAGTTTTCAGGAAAAAAAAAATCCTCATTCCTGAATTAACAAAACCAGAAAGAACTTGATCCAGAGCCTCCCTTTTCCCCAAAAATGAAAAGATTTACCAATGTTTATGCTGGCTAAAGAACAGCAGAAATCAGAATTTCCCAGCACACAGGCCAAAATAGAACTTCTCTGGAAGAAGGGACTGCAGAGGACTCCAGAGTCACTGCTCTGCTTCTTCACCCATCCCCCCCAGCTGAACTCACATGTGCTGCTTCAAAATGTGCTTCTTTTCAGAAATGTAAAGGAAACATTGTGCTAGAGGGCTGGATAGGAAATTAGATATAGCTATTATACTTGGACTCTTAGATTTGGAAGACTCGTATAGCAATGGTAACACTGAGAACATGCCGCCTGTTAGATACAATGCAGATGGAAATTTGAAGTATTAGCCCAGGTTTTGGGGTGGAAATAAGGAAAAAGTAAAGAGGAAAGTGAAAAAAGGAAAAAAAAAAAAAAAAAAAAAGAAAGAAAGGGAAAGAAAGAAATAAATACAAAACAACCCCCAAAGTCATCTTTACAGATATTTTTTACATTTGTAAACCCTGTGCTGGTGAGGTGCAGCCGCTGTGGCGCAGCGGCCCCTGCCGGCCCGGCCAGGAACAGCCGCATCGCCAGGCTCGGCTCCCCGGGCTGGGCTGGGCTGGGCTGCGCTGGGCTGCGCTGGGCTGGGCTGGGCTGGGCTGCGCTGGGCTGCGCTGGGCTGCGCTCCCCGGACTGGGCTCTGCTCCCCGGGCTGGGCTCCCCTGCGGCAGAGCTGATAGGTTCGGAAACCCAAGTTCCTTTCCTCTTTTTTTTTTTTCTTTTATCTTCCCCCCCTCCCCCCCCATTTTTTGGAGGGGAAACTGAAGTGATTTTTGTTTCTTATCAAGAAATTAACTGCATAGACTTTTGCAAAAAATGTCTCAATCTTTGCAGCTTAAGCTCTGCCACTCAAATTTCCACGTCTTTCCAATGCACCTATCTTATATTAGTTTATAACTCAATAACATGTTTTTTCCTTGGCTCAGTCTCAGAACAGACAGGAGGATCGTGTCATTCCTCCACCCTCTCCAAGTGTACACACACATACATACATATAACACATGCATGCAACAATCAAAACTGCTGCTACGCCATGGTGAGCCATCCTAGCCTTTTACACAGGCTGCTGTAGCAGCATGTGGACACTCACCATCCGTCTCTACCAAAAATAACATTATTCATGCCCTGTTTCATCTGCTACAGGCACATGCAAGAACACATGTGCACACGCACACGTGTGGGGGCGTGTGTGTATCCGCACCCGAGATGAACTGCCGTTCAGAAACACATGAATGATGAAGAAACAACACCAAAACTCATTGGAGAACACACTGAAATTATATATTTTTTTTTTTGCTTACTGTTAAAATAGTTGGGGTCACAAATGCCCAACAGACTCTCCAGAATTTACTTGGCTGGAATCCAATCATCATTTCTATATCTTCACAAAATCTCTGCAATCCTGTAAACAGCAAACGTAAAAGCAATTACATGTGATAGAAATCTGACACAGTTTGCAACGTAGCTCTTCTTACTATCTCCCCCACGTGTAATAACAACAAACTATGACCTGTTGGTTGAAAACTTCCATGGAGGATACACAGCAAAAAACAAGACTATTATGATGAAAACTGCCCTAATGAAATATTTCCTTCCTAAGGATTAAACCAAAACTGAGCTTTTTACATAGAGATTAAATGTTCAGTATGTTTTGGGTTACATCATCAATGCTATATACTTGTTAGCTGCAATTATGTGTATACTTCTTATAGTCCACCATGAAGATGAACGTTAGCAACTGTACACCTGTTTTAGCATAGGCAATATGTCAATTCTCCAGATTATTACACGGATTAGATCTATAAATTTACCTGAGTTAAAAAATCTGCTTTTCAGCCTTGCTCTGCAGAACTCTTTAGGTAAATGGCCCCTACCCAGCACAGTTATTAGTAACTTGTTCAAAAGCAATAGAAACAAAATCAAAATTTGTTCCAGCTTTTCTAACAATGATAATAAGAGGGAGGTCTGGGATCCAAAGCTGAGCTCACTTGTCACCTAAATATTTTGTTGGATAAAATTGGCTCAAATTAGAAAAGATTAGCAGCACTCGCATTTAAATTTTACAAAGCATTATTCTTCAGCATTTACTCTGACTTTCATGATGTGGGGACGGGGACAGAGTTTAAATATTCAAGAACAGTCATTGAGCAAGGGAGGAAATACTTGGAACAAAAGTAATAAACTGCCTCATGTTCTTACCGCCCATATAGCTGACCACTGCCACTGCGGAATGTAAAAAGGGATAATCCCCAGGCTTCATCCACCTAATTTTGAAGCCTTTCTGTTGACATCAAAGAGAAGTAAATCTATCCACCTGTCTGTTCCAAGAATTAAGAAGGTGAAAAATAGCAATGGCTCAAACCTTTAAGAAAGCAGCAGGGCTGGGTGGTGCTAGGGCAGCTCTAAAAGCCCCGCTCAGAGGCTGAGCACAGAGTAAGCCACTTCAGGCAGACAGCATGTCAGAGAAAAACTAAAAAACTGTGTGAAGAAGTAGAGAAGAAAAATCCAGAAATTAAGCAAGAAGATGGTATTGCAGAAACTGTATTTTGGTGGGGGAAAAGCACAACCTACAGTGGAAGGAAGTTTAGAAAGTTAACCCAAGGGGACCTGGATGTCACATTTTTTTCTGTAATTAATGTTTCTCTTTTTCTCTTTTCCAACGACTACAGCAAATGCGCTTCCTCTGACAGCCGCTTTTCTTCTCTGTAAAGTACGTGTAATTTTTATGACCCCTGGAAACACTGTACTTCTGCACCCACCTGACTCATCATGTGCTTCTGCATTTTTTAATAGATATTTGTATGCCTGAACACACCATAACATCCAGGGTCACAGTGCTATGGACCTGAAAGGAGACCTTAACTGCAACTGAATTATTTGCCCCTGTGTTTCATTTACCTCCTTATTACAGTTCACTGCACGACCTGCAGCGAACTGCACGTCACACAACGCTCAGCCCTGCAGCAGATGGCGCTGAGAACAAAACTAGTTTAAAACCAGTTGCAGCAGCACAAGGTATGGACTGAAAGGTTTTTGCACAAAGTTTAAAGCTTTCCCGAGTGTGTCCAGCCATGCTTGATGCTGCAAAAGAGGGGTATCAAATTGCAGCGTTACCAGGTGCTTCTGCCTCCAAAATTCATGCAAGCTTTGTTTGAAACTCCAACTGCAAAATTTTGTTTCTTCTTAGAATCATCAGTAGCTATTCACAGTTTAAGGCATTTTTAAACATTAACCATTCAGGAGTCAAATGCACGTAAACAGGGATTACACAACACTCATCTCTTTCCCAGGGAGAGACTGGAAGTAGGTACGCCAAGTTCCACAGAAAAATGCAAAGGATGCTTTACTTAACAGAATGCAGATTAAATCTCAGTATATCTGGTCTCTCTCTCAGATCAGTCAGGCCTGGTGAATAACTGGGAAATAAATGATATGTGATATTCCTTATCTCAATTTCCACTCTCTAAAGTGGGATGATATATTCATAAGTGCTGCAGATATAAAATCCATTAAAAAGGAGAATGCAAATCTAGACAGACAACTATTTCAATATCGTGCTGCAGGTAAAATGTTCAACATTACTAACTCTTTCTACAAATGTTCTGCAGTAGTTACCAATCACTCTAACAACAAACCTTCCCAACAAGCTGCAAAAAAGAGACCAAGAAGAAGCACAAAGTTAAGGTCACACATTTTCAGTTTCCAACAGTGTTTGCTCAAGCACAAGGATCTTTGTATTTAGCTTGATGTTGCAAAACGCAGCAGTGGGAATTATGCTGATGATTAAATTAATACCCGCAGCTCTAAGATATTCATTACCAGTCATGCATCATAATCTAAACAACTGGAGAATAAATATCTATACTAGCACATGAAATGAAAATCAGAATTTGACTGGATTATGTAGCACTGACTCTACTGAAAAAAATAATTGATCACAGGGAAATAACCACATGTGCCTCTTTTTAATTTAAAAATCTCAACAAGCTCAGCAAGCAGAACGTGTAACAAGGACTAAAGACAGATTTATTTCATCATAAAAGCATCTGCCACTATTATGCCAACCTGCTTACTATGAAGAGTGCAAGTATACAGAGAAAGGTGTCAGTGGAGTGTAAAACAGAAGTTGTCAGGGCTTGAAAATGTATTACGCAATTTTAAGTGCTACTTGAAGGAATATAATACGAGCAGCAGCTTCCCTTGTATTTGAAACAGGCAAATCACAAATATGCAAGCTCTATTCCTATGAATAGTCCTCAGAAAAGTAGTTTTAATGCAGCAGAGGTAGCTGTGAGACGTTAGTCAAGCGGATAATGATTGCAAAGTAAATATTGTCCTTTCTTTGCGTAAAAGACTGGAAGCTCTTCAGTCTAGCAAAAGTTTAATTCTAGGGAATAATCTTCGAAATAGTTTACATCAAGGGCTTTACTAACATCTGTTGATTAACAATCAGTTGGTACAGAAAGTATGGAAAGAATGATTTGTAATCGGTAGATCTTTTTCAAGTCTGATTACATTTTCTCCTCTACTCAAGTCCTTCCTTTGCAGTGCTATAACTATTTCTGTATTTTTTCATATTCTTCATCAAAGCTAGTGTTTTAAGGGATTGAATTTGTTGGGCAAAGCTGACACTAGCCAGAGCAATTTTTCTTACCAGCCTAATAAAACATTGTTCCACAAAGGCAGGTTTGTAGTAATCCTGCCACACAGCGTTCAGAGGAGGAACAGAGCCAGTATTTGCTCCCTATTTACCTTCACCCTTATTTAGAAACATACAGAACAAAGACATTCTAGGTAGTTTGAGGGGTATTTAAAAATATTTTAAGTGGCATAATTAATCAGTTTGAGTAGCTGCATTGTCTTGATTCTATGTTATGGTCAGATGGGCTGGATTTGTATGTGTAAAACAAATCCTTCAGAAGTTGTTCCATGCAGAGATATCACTTCTGGCTCAGAAATTCTGTGATACTAAAATTGTTATAGTGTAAAAGAGCCCTGGAGAAGTGTCACTAAATGCTTCTTCTGTTCTTACACTCATCTTTAAGTATTAAGCTATCGCTGGGAAAAGGACATTAGACTATAGGAAAGTCTTTTGAATACGTGCATTTAAAGGAATCCTATAGTAATAAAATCACATTATGTTTCCATTCAAAATAAGAGAATGCAGAGATTTTTCATTAAAAAACTTAAAAAAAAAAAAAGTTATATTCCTTTCCTGAAGAATTTTACATTACCAGCTACTTTACTACATGCTAAGATGTTACTTTGACATAGGTTGTCCAATAACAGTATTCCTTCTTACCATATATGTAGGAAACTCCAACAAGCTCAAAGATGGCAATAATGACAAGAGAATAAGAAGCTGCATAAGTGTCCACAAGCTGTAACATATACATTCCACCCTAGAGAAAAAAATAAATAAATAAA
>WEIS01067031.1:0-26398 GCA_013389965.1 Todus mexicanus | reverse complement strand
TGTAGAGAGCGATAAGGTCTCCCCTCAGTCTCCTTTTTTTCAGGCTAAACAGCCCCAGATCCCTCAGCTGCTCCTCACAGGACTTATTCTCCAGGCCCTTCACCAGCTTTGCTGCCCTTCTCTCATGTATTGAGGTGCCCAAAACTGAACACAGTACTCAAGGTGTGGTCTCACCAATGCCAAGTACAGAGGGACAACCACCTTCCTTGTCCTGCTTGCCACATTATTTCTAATACAGGCCAGGATGCTATTGGCCCTCTTGGTCTTCTTGCCCTTCAAACTTGCTGCCTTCTTCCTCAAATACAACTGCTTCTCTAGTCCTTGTCAACTTTGGAGGTTGATACTTTACTGCTAGAAGAGTTGCTTTCTACTGTCTGGGGAATTACCTGCTTGATTTCAGATTCCCCCTGTTCACAATCTGCGCAGCGTATGAACTCCAGTGTTATGTCAGATGTCTCAAGTATTCCCAAGTAAGGGTCACATCACACACAGACACGCACTCTCCTCTGCTTTAAGACAGCCCATGATGCCAAGAACAATCACCCATCAGCTGCATGTAGGCTGGTTTGCCAGCCTAACTCCCACCTCTGAAATACCAAGTTTTACTCCTCCTTCACACTGTTACTCACTCCTGCTGCCATCCCTCAGTGAGCACCAGCTGAACTTTCAGGACAAGATCGCCAAGCCTCTTGCTCTCATCCCTATACTTTTTATAACTTAAATCTGCTCCTAGTTCTCAGGCACATATGCCACCCTTTACCTCCCCCCTCTACTTTGTTGATTCCTAGAAATCTCTCTGCCTGTGCATGAAAGGTGGCAATTTTGTCTCATTTTAGGTCACTATTAAATGAACACATTTACAAATCTTACAGTTTTACATCTCTCATCTACAGTGAATAGCTCTGGCCATCAGTTTCCATTGCTGGTATCTAAACTGTCGTTCAAAATCGTTCCTGTTATCATCACCTTTTTCCTCTCCCATATTCATTACACCACCCGCAGGGTCTTGTTCCAAATGAGACTGCAAGATATCTAGAGCAGAAACAGTGCACGTAGAGTAGTACCTAGTGTAATGGGGGCTTATAAGAAATAGCAAACATTTTTTTCCCACAGAATGTAAGGATCATGATTGCCCAAGTCTAGCAGGAGCTTACCGAGCCGTACAGTTCCCCTTTCTCATTCATTCCAAGGTAGAGTCCACTGTCGACTCCTCGGATGCTGACCAAGCCCACTGCTATACTGATAAATTCCAGTATACCTATAAAATGCAGGAAAAAACAAACAATGTACATATTGTTTCCATTGAATTTTTTTTTCAGATATGATTGATCCCTGAGTGACAAGCAGCTATTTTCAAAGGTGTTTTCCCATTTTCAGATTTGTCTGGAGGAAGATGAGGAACAAGTGAATATATCTTCAAGTACAATACTTGCATGGTGAATTCAGCCCTTGGAGTCTCTGCTAGAATGATGTAAACAGCATTAATGTACCAAATTAAGACATTACTCTCAATCTTTCTCATCATCTCTAAACACAGATCTATAGCTCAGTCATATTATGGTTTGCACAGCAAATAATACATTCCAAAACCAAACAAAACAAAATTGGGAAAAAAACAAACCAAAAAGCCCCCATCCCACAAGTTTTCAGAGTGTCAAAATCAGCACTATTAAAGAACCTATTAAATTTGTCTTGCAAAATAAATCCTGAAAAAAACCCAAAACAAAACAAAACAAACTTTTGAATCAGAATTGTGAGATAAAAACATTACACATGGAATCAAAAGATCTATTTCCAGGAATCAACAAGGAATGATTTACTCACAGTATGATCTTCCAGAAGCCTGAGAAATTAAAATCCTTAGTATAGTCGAGAGTTTCACACATTTCTTTCCACATTTCTTTCTAGATATCTACCATTCTCTCTGCTGTATTATTTCTTACTCATCTCAAATTTGAAAATTAAAATATTCTAAACTGAAGTAATAATGTATACATTATTTAAGTCTTCCTGTGCACATAACAGCAAGTTCACGCAGACATTTGTGCACAAGAGATAAGAACATTTTGCAGAGAAGCACTGCTTCCACAAAGCTCCTACGTTCAGCACCAACGTGCACAGTACAGCAAGTATCTGTATCAAATATCAGCTCATCTGGACCTGAGGGTTTGGGGGTTTTCTGGCAGCCTTCCCTGCAAATTGCTTACTTCTTCAATAAGAATGCTACCAAGCCAAACCTTGCATAAACCTAAAAACCTTGCAGGAAAAAAAAATAAAAATGGAAATTGCTTCCTATTTGGGAGCACTCGTGTAAAACCGTAACGATCTCATAGGAGTTATCCCACAACTTCCAGAGGCATGCTGCTGCGTTATGCTACTTTCAAAGTCATGAAATAAAGCACAGAGTAGTGTTTTCAATATATTTTGTGAATTTTCATGGCTAAGCACATCATGTAACTATTTTTAAAGCTTACTGGAAACTACATCTACATGAAATAATAAAATAACAGTGTAGTAGTATGTGTTGAGCCTCACGTGGCCAATAAAAAAGCACTTTCATGGATTTTTTGAACAATTAATTTGGCATCTCCCACAAAATAGTTGTGCGCTAAATCAATAACAGGCATGAATCACATAAATCTAACACAGCACAAGTTGAACTCAATAGGGAAAATATATAGCCAAGCTAATGTAAAGAAGAAATGTATTCCCTGTAAGGGATTATTGATCATTACCTGATATATTATTCAGTACTACAAACACCACAGTCCTATTGTTTTGATAACCCTGTTTTAAGGCCTGGGCATCTTAAATTGTTCTCTACATATGCACAAATAAAAAATACTGGGAGGAAATATTTAGTAATTATGGATTATTTTAAAAAGTAATAAAAAGCAGTAGCTTGCTGTTTATCTGGCATATGTAGTATCTCAAATACAATCGATCCATTGAAACAAATTAAACATTCCCATTATATCTGGACATGCAATACTTCCAGATTTCTTACTAAGGCTTTTTCTGTAAAGCTTTTACCAAACTATCATATTACCCGATACATATTACCAAGCAGTTTTAAGTGAGGTTAAATCTTATGCTAAGTTTGTATTATACCGTACTATGGCTAAGTTAGTAAGCCTGGCATCTTTCATATCAGTATAAACGTAGACTTTAATTGCTGTCCTCATTTCAAATATTTGGGAGTATGCTGCTTAGTGTGTCAAAAAGAACAAAAAAGTCCTGTCATATCCTACTGTAAGTGCAGAAGATGAATTTAAGGTACTTGGCAAAAAGCGTCCACATATTTGAGATTAGAATAGAGATTTCTTCATGTGAAATATTCAAAAGCCTATTCACAGCAAGTTTTATGTGCCATGCTGCTAAGTCCTTCAAGAGTTTATCTGGGGCCAAGCATGCAGTCTTACACAAGTCTTGCCAGTTTAAGGATTGCATGATTTGACCCAACACTCCCGTGAATATTTTCACTGTATAGTTTCTATAATATGCAGATAGTACTTAGGACCTGAACCAGATATCAAAATAGATATTCCTCTTCAAAATGAGGCTGGGTGAAACAAAAATCAGGACAGCTCCAAACTTTAAAAGCTAGGGCCCTATTTATAGCTGAAAATGGGGAAGAGAAGAAACAGAGAGAGGAAGTAACGGTCTTGGTACATGGGATGCTGAATATGTTGTCAGATCCTGAGCATTTTCTTTAATGAAACCACTTCAAGGCAAAAGAGCCACTCCTCCACAAAGAGGTTAGGAAGAAAGTTTTGGAGGAAGTTATTCCTTACATGTCCAGGTTAGCCCTTCACGCCCCTTTTTCCACATGATCCAACTTTGGACGTACTGAATGGCAGCAGGACACTCGCGTGACCGTGAAGGCCAGTCCTGCTCTCACGCCAGGCTCGCAGGAGAGACGCGGGTCCTTCACACAGCGTGAAATTTTAACTTTCATCTGCTTTAGCTCTTGCAAAGAGCAGAAGCACTTGCCTTGGCTTTAAGCGACGAACACCTCTGCAATTACACATCTTTTTTTGCTGTTGCCGCTCTGCCCTTTGCACATTTTTGTCTTCGGCTATATATAGGCTCTGTTTGTACTGATGGATTGAAGCAGCTCATCTTCCACTGAGCACCCGAACACACCGCGCACGACAAGGAACACGGTTAACAAGCATCTCTGCCATCCTCTCCTTTGTACGAAGCAGGGAGAAGGGAAGCGGCGCAGGACCCGCAGGGCAGAGCGCAAGGTCGTGCGTTCAGCAAGCGACCATTCACCCGAGGGAGAGCGGGGTGGGGCTAGGAAAGCAGAGCCCTTCGTGGCTACGAAGCTGCCGGGAGGTCAGTGCGGAGCAGGGGCGAGGGCAGGGGCTTCCCCGGCGCCCCTCCTGCCCCCTCCTGCCGCCGGCCGGGGCTTGCGGCGCTGGGCTGAGCCGAGCGCTCCGCCGGGATGCGGGGTCCCGCCCGTCGCAGCTGTCACCGCTCCGCCCGCTCCCCCACATGATGCCAATTAAGAGACGAGAGCGCAGACAGCCACAGCCCCCCCAGGAGCCAGCAGGGCCCTGCTTCAGTTTCAGGCTTTTCCAAGCGCCCCAGCCGCCCAGCATCCCCTCCCCTCTGCCAAGCTCAATAGCGGGGGAAACTGCGGGGAGGGGAGTGGGGGGGCTGCTGAGGCGGGGCACGGACGACACCCTTCCCTCCCCCTAAAACCTGGCCCTCAATTTGCACTCCTGGCGCCCAGAGCCCTCCGCATGCATCGCCTCCCCACCCCCGCCCCAGTCTGCTCCGGGCTCTCCCCGGAGACAGCGCGGGGCGGGGGAGGCAGCCCGGCCCCCGCATCCACATCCAGCAGCAGCAGCAGAGGCGGGGGGAGGCTGCAGGGCTCCCCCCAGGCCGGAGCCGCCCCCCGCACCCTCCCGGAACGCCGGAGCCGGCAGGGCGAGGTGGAGAGGCAGGAGGGGAGAGAGAGAGGGAGGGAGGAAGAAAGGAGAGAGGGCGGGCGGCTGCGCGGCTCCCGCAGATGATGAACGCAGCGGTTCCTTGTAGCAGCAGGTCCCGGGGAGCGGAGGTCACCTGCTGACAAGCTGCTTTTTTTCTTTTCTTCCCCCCCCCTTCTCCTTTTCCTGCATGCACCTATTTTTTTAATGCTGTGCATGCAGTACTTGTGCTGACGCACAGAGGCACGCCTCTCCGCTGTTACAGAGTTCCTGAATTTACAATGACTCCAGTGTCTAGCGAATGCCCTAGACTAAAGGAGACTGCATTAAAAAATAAATAAATAAATGAATAAATAAATAAATAAATTTCTTTTGTGACCCAAGAGAGATAAGGCTTTGATCACCTGAGATCGCATTACGGGGGGGACCGAGTCGGGTGTTCTCCCGGGGAGCTTTTCTTTTAGAGATGGACATCTTGCTGCAAGAATTGCGAAATGCCAGGGCTTCCAGAACCGGGCGAGTATAGACACACAATATGGCTCGGTTTATTGTATGCAATAGGCACACATCCAGCATAGCATCACAAAAGAATTACTCTTATCTGATGTCTCTCCAGTGTGCGGGGAGGGGGATTCCCACAGGGCTGAGCCCAGAGAGGAGTTTACGCGNGTGTGTGTGTGTGCGGGGAGGGGGATTCCCACAGGGCTGAGCCCAGAGAGGAGTTTACGCGCAGCCCCCGGGGTATTCTCTTTGTCCTCCTTTATTCCTGGAGGGAAACTTACTTCTGACTCGTCCCCCCACATCCACACACACGCAGGATTCTCGCATAAGCTCAGAGGAAAGCAAGTTAGCCCGCTCTCCCCCGGGCAGCTCCCGAGTTGGGATGCACACCTTCCCAGGATCATCAAAAGACTTCACAACCACCAAAACCCAAATAGCACCTACTCTTCGGTGACCTCCCGGCAAACACAACAGCAATGTCACGGCACCGATACAAGCCGAGATCGCCTCCCCGCCCTCAAACAAGCCGGGAAGCCCAACGCATCCCATGGCTTTGCCGTGCTCGGTCTGCCCGACGCTGGACCGAGCAGGGGCATCACCGACGCACTCCGTGGGAGAAGAGTTATCGCAAGGGGAGGAGAAGGCAATCAAACCGAGAAGGGAGATATATATAATATATTTAAAGCTAAGGCTCCGCAAGGGCTGGAAGACCTGCCCCTCGGAATTGCCAGCTTCCTACAACCGCGGCTGGAAAGCCATTTTTAAAAATAGATGCCACGAATAATGTAGCCGGAGCCGCCTTGCGATGGGAACAGCTGGCGGCCCTCCTCTGGGGGGCGGCGGGGCCCCGTGGGGTGCCGGCCCCCCGCAGTCCCGGCTGCCGGGGTGTGAGGGAGCAGCTCCGGGGCCGCCCTACACCTGCTGCCGGCCCCGCACCGCACCCGCAGCCGCAGCGGGCAGGGGGAAAACCTGCGGTGCGGCTGCAGTTCAGCAGCTAGGCACGGCGCCCGCCTGTGTCAAGGAACATGCCGAGATGCACGATTATTTCCACACACACCCCCCATTTCCCGCACTGCGCGGCTGCCTGAAACACTTTCCGCACTTTTTTCTCGCCGCCGAGCGTGGATGTTGCGCCCCCGGGAGAGCTGAGACGCTCCGCTCCCATCCCCTCCCCCCGGCCTCGGAGACCCCGGGCAAGCGGGTGGCGTGGGAGGGAGGGAGGGAAGGAGGGAGGCAGAGCCTGGAAGCAGCGTGAGAGTGTCAGGAGCAGCGGCTGGCGGGGGATGGAGGAGAAACCTGCGAGCATGCGAGCCTCAGCCCTCTCCTCCCACCCACCCCTTCTCTCCTTGTGCCCTTTGGAGATCATCTCCTACAACACCGGCATTATCTAACCGGCTTCACAAAGCAATAAAATACGGTCTAGATATCGTTCAGCATCTGCTATTAAAATACGAAGAGAGAGATGAAAAAAAATTAACCACGGGACTTTGTTTTTACGGCCGAATTTCAGTGCTGTCAGGTTGGTTCACTCACAAGTTAACTCCTTCCAACAGCTGGGAGCGTGGTGAGCTAACCTGGCGGATTTTCCTCACCCCTCCTTAAAAAAACACAAAAGAATCAGCTCACCCAGGCTGTTTTAGTTACTTTCGTACATTCGGTCTGCCCGGGCCTTTAACAGTCTCCCTGGCAGCCCAGAAGCTTCAGGCCCACTGGACTCCTGTGTGCGAGCACAAGGCTCTCCAGAGTAGCCGGAGCCAGAAGCCCTCCAGCCCTGGCTGCTGAGTCACAAACAGCGTCGTCCCCTGGAAATGAAATCCAAGGGAACGCTCTTTCCAATTCGCTGCCAGCTCGACACGCCACAGAAGCTGGGGAAAAGCAGGTTTTGGCGCAGGCTGCCCGGCGGGTTACGGGGGAGCAAGGACACCCCCCTATANCCCGCAGTTCTGCCCCATTATTTCATCACATGACCACTAAAGGGTTAAGGATAATACCTACCAAATCTGCTGTGGTCTTGCCTGGTTCCCTGGATAGTACCATTGGGGAAGATTTCTAAATGAAATCCAGTCCTGCAGTATAGCTGCCTCCGCCTGAGGATCCCCTTTAAATGGTCCAAGTCCGTGACCGCAGGCCCCCTGGGTAGCCCACCTGCCTCAGACTGACCCAGGTGGTCACTTAACAAAACCGGACTATCCACCGGCAAAACGGGCACATTCCCAAAGGGTACTGCATCCTGCACACCGAAATAGTTCCCAACTTCACCTAAGGGAGCCATCAGAAGATTCTGCTTTTAGAGAATAAGAATAAACAATAATGATGGTGCCAAACCCAGGAGATATGAGGTTAGGTATATTCCACTCCTCTCCCCTCCCTAGCGCAGTTACAGAGAAAATGTTCTTTCTTCAATCCATTAAATGCATAAATAAAAGTAATATTCTGTTTTGACTGGTACAGGTTCAAGGTCAAACCAGTTAGTCTAAGAAACCTCCACTTTATACTCACACACTGACATATTTATAAACATATAGATGTGTATATCTATATAAATGCATATATCCCCAGCTCTTAGCAAGCAATACGGTCTTCAGCCCATCCAACTGTAATAAAGAAAAAAATCCGTAGTTTCTCCATTTGGTTTAAGATAAGAATGACCATAGCAACTTAAATACCTAGGCGTTATAGGGATTTTTTTTTTTTTTTAAGATGCACAGGCTACGTCAGGATTTATGGATTCTGACTCCAGAAAGGCATGCGCTGTTTTTACTCTATAACAGACTGCATACATCAGCATGAATCCTGCAAAGGGGGAGGGGGGAAATCTCACGTTGTTGGCTGAGATAAATCCANATTATCTAAACGGCTTCACAAAGCAATAAAATACGGTCTAGATATAGTTCAGCATCTGCTATTAAAATACGAAGAGAGAGAGGAAAAAAAATTAACCACGGGACTTTGTTTTTACGGCCGAATTTCAGTGCTGTCAGGTTGGTTCACTCACAAGTTAACTCCTTCCAACAGCTGGGAGCGTGGTGAGCTAACCTGGCGGATTTTCCTCACCCCTCCTTAAAAAAACACAAAAGAATCAGCTCACCCAGGCTGTTTTAGTTACTTTCGTACATTCGGTCTGCCCGGGCCTTTAACAGTCTCCCTGGCAGCCCAGAAGCTTCAGGCCCACTGGACTCCTGTGTGCGAGCACAAGGCTCTCCAGAGTAGCCGGAGCCAGAAGCCCTCCAGCCCTGGCTGCTGAGTCACAAACAGCGTCGTCCCCTGGAAATGAAATCCAAGGGAACGCTCTTTCCAATTCGCTGCCAGCTCGACACGCCACAGAAGCTGGGGAAAAGCAGGTTTTGGCGCAGGCTGCCCGGCGGGTTACGGGGGAGCAAGGACACCCCCCTATATACACACATATACACACACACACCTTGCCGGCTGCGCTCCCCTCCTTGCCGGGGCGCCGGGCACCGGCAGCGCCCCCGATGCTCGGGGGTTTGCGGCGAGCCCCGCTGCGGCTCGGCCGGCGGGAGCTGCCGGTGAATCAATCCCCGGCGAGAGGAGAAATAGGGCTGGGTTTTGCAAATTCAGGCAGTTACTAGGGCAGGTAATCTCGGCAGAGAAAACGAAAGAAAAGCCATGGTTAATTTGCGTCCAGGACGGCAGCCACTCCCTTCAGGAAACTCGGTGAATTCTAAATCGTAGTGGTTAATGATTAAAACCCCCTTTAAACTCGCGGAATCAAATCATTCAGCAGAAACGTCCTGAGCGAAAATTCCACCACCACCGCCACCACCACCTCCCAGTACGCGTCTGTTCTGAAGCAGAACTTGGAGCTCCACAAACATCGCTACCGAACACCCGGCGACTCCGGCTAGGGCTCCTGCTCCGCTGCGGTGGTGCCGCTTGTATACAGCTGCAATCCCGGGCACACTCATATTTTTTTTTACCCTCGGCGGATCAACCAGNGCAATACGGTCTTCAGCCCATCCAACTGTAATAAAGAAAAAAATCCGTAGTTTCTCCATTTGGTTTAAGATAAGAATGACCATAGCAACTTAAATACCTAGGCGTTATAGGGGTTTTTTTTTTTTTTTAAGATGCACAGGCTACGTCAGGATTTATGGATTCTGACTCCAGAAAGGCATGCGCTGTTTTTACTCTATAACAGACTGCATACATCAGCATGAATCCTGCAAAGGGGGAGGGGGGAAATCTCACGTTGTTGGCTGAGATAAATCCAAAAAAAAAAAAAAAAAGGCAAAAAGAAAAAGGCAGGAAAAAACAAAAAACACCAAAAAAACAACTTTTGACGTCCAAATCTATTATCCAGAATTCTCAGGAGGCTCAGCAGATGTCCACTGGTTTAGGATTATTGACGATCCACAAGCAAAGCAGCAACATACAAGTGCTTGTGTCTTTCTTGGCTGGCTCGAAACAGGTGTTGCTTCTGCAGGGCTCCCTGTGAAATGTTGTACTCCAGCACTGAGCTGCAGCTCTTGACTGTGGATCTCCATCCAGCACGCAGAGTGGCGCAGGAAGAGGCATTGGGCTGGGTTTAAGGTAGTCCTGATTGCTGCTGGAAGGATTCTCCGAGGTCCTAGCGCTCAGCCCTACCTGCTGCAATACAGAGCCGCTTCCAAGCGCTTCCAGGCACGGCGCGGAGCGGCTCTTGCTGCTCTGCGGCAGCGCGCCGCACGCAGGCAAATAAATAAATAAGTGGGCGAAACTTTGGGGGAGGGAAAGAAAGGGGGGGGGAAAAAAAAAAGGGAAAAAAAAAAAGCGAAGCGGCGAGATGCTAAATATACCGAGCCCGCCCGCTGCGGGGAGCGGGCTCTTCGGGAGATGCCCGCATAGCCAGAGTCTCCCTTGACATTGGCAGGGGGGAGCGGGGCGGGCAGGGCAGAGCAGAGCAGGGCAGAGCAGAGCAGGGCAGGGCAGAGCAGGGCAGGGCAGAGCAGGGCAGCTCCTCGGCAGCGGAGCCCGGCCCCGGCCGCAGGGGAGGCGGAGGCGCGGCCGCCCCTCACCGCGCCTCAGGTAACCGGGCTGCCGCTGTCCCAAGCGGGCTTGAAACTCAGCTCCAGAAGGCAAACCGGCGTGGTCGCGGGAAGTTTCGGAGCTTGGGGGGTGAGGTTCGTTATCGCCCACGCCGCATTTATTATTTTTATATATATATAATTTTATTTTCTTCTTCTTCTCCTTCACCTTCTTCTCCTTCTTCTCCTTCTTCTTCTTCTTCTTCTCCTCCTCCTCCTCCTCCTCCTCCTCCTCCTCCACGCCGGTCCCCCCGCAGCCCTCCCGCAGCCAGGTGCCGGGGGGATGGTTTCGGGCTCCGCCGCCGCCCGGGGGCGAACCGCAGCTCCCCTCTCGCCCGGCTTCGGCCCAAGTTTTTAAGAGGGCGGTGGAGGGAAGAGAGAGGCGGGCAGGAGGTGGCATGTGGGGAGGCGGGGGTGCCGCTTCTAAGTATGTGTTGTCCCTCCCCCCCCTACAACCACCCCCCAAGAAGTTATTTAAAACCGCCAGGAAAGACCTAGCGGGAGGAGGGAGGTGGGGGGTGGTAAGGAGAGGATTTCTTTTTCTCCTTGCGATGCCGAGGATTGGTGTTGCTGTGGGTTTGCCGCGCTCCGGTATAGCTGCATTAATTAGCAAAGGGACAGAAGGGTCTCCTCCCTTTGCAGAAGGTTTGCTTGGGTAGAACTCAAGGACTGGGCACGGTGCAGAGGCTCGCATGAGGGAGAGGACGGGCTCCGGCAGACCCTGGAATGAAGTGCAAAACCCGAAGACAGGCTCTTTTGGAGGTGGGGGGGGAGGGGGCAGAGAGAGAGGCAGGGAGAAAAATGAGAGAAAACATAATATCTTGGGGGCTGGGGGCAGAGATTGCATGGTGTGAATGATGATGTGCATTGCTGAGGTGGCGGGGCCCAGGAAGGTCACTGGTGGAGGTTGGAAACAGAAATCCCGAGAAGGGGAATTTTGCAAGGGGGTTAATTAAAAATAATCGACTCTCTGCATGTTCTCCTGCTCGGTGGGCATGGGGTGGAGGGGGCGGCTCTCCTCACCTTCCCCACCACAAAAGCCAGCAGCCCAGCTCTGACTGGTGCAGCCTTTCTGCATCGCCCCTCTTGCTGCTGTGACTTAACACTTGAGAGGAGAGAAAGAGACTTCAAGTTTCTACGCCTAGCAGGGAAGCTGCAGCAGGGAAAGGCTATGTCCTCAATCCCCATGGATCTTTAGAGAACTGGCACACTCCACGCCAGTGGCGCATCAGCCACCTCCCTTTCATTTGACTCCATCGGTCTTTATCGCAATTTGAAGGACAAGATGCAGAAGCTTCAGAGCAGAGTCCCAACGAGCTAGTTCTGAACAAACCCACAAAAAGAAACAGTTGCTGCCTTTTCAGTCCATGCATTTTGTATACGCAAGAACAGAGAAGTCCCCCCAACACTAAAGCCGGCAAGTCAGTGCTCTCCAGTAAATAGTTCCCAGAGCGTTTATCCTGTATTTCGGGTTTAAGGACACTGCTCACACATGCACACTGGTTATATCAGCGTGAACAACTGCAGAATGACTTGGGAAAAACTGCAGAACTCACCATGTCAAAAATCATTATTCTTTATCATGGCAGTACCCAGAGGCCCCATTCAGGGATCACAGCCCCATTGTGTCGGATACTGTAGACACATGTAATAAGAGAGATGGTCTATGCCCAAAGAGCTTATGATCTTAACCCATGATGAAAGACAACAGGTGTATACTACAGACCCATGGGGGAAGGATAAGGGAAAAGCAGCCTTGAGAATAAAAAGCAACAGGCCTGGCCAATGGACTAGTGTTTGGTGTCATAAGGAAGTTTTAAGGAGATTTGAAAGAGAACAATAAAGGGGCTTTACGGTTATTAATGGGAAGGGGGGTTTTATACATAATGGTTAACTTGGAAGAGAACATAAAATTGCTTGTTAGGAAATTGGGCTGCTGAAAAGTGAAGGTTTGTACCCCTGGTGAAGCGGAGGAAATATTGCAGAGTGACTGAAGGGCCTGCTCTCTGGTGTGCTCTCAGTCCAGAAGCAACTGGGAAAGCAGCACCCAGTTCCTTTCCAGTGCTTTAAAATTTACATTTCTAGTCCCAATGAACAGTACTATATGGATTTTTTTTTTTTCTGGTCTAGGCTTCAGTATTTTCTGCCTTGTACTTCACGCCAGCATACCTTATGCAAATTATCTGAAGGTAAAGAAAAAAGTATTGGTATAGTTGCTTTTTTTTTTTTAAAGGAACTTAAATGAAAGCCCACAGATTATTAGCTATAGGAAGTTTAGTGTTATAAAAATGTTATCTAAGTTGAGGCTTTGATGTCTGAATTACTCATAAGTATCAAAGCCACACATGAATTATGCAGGACATCCCCAAAATTATACCCATCTGTGAGTAGGTGGTGTTCCAACCCTGCTTCACATAAAATCTACGTGTGATGTGTGATGTCAAACTTATCCCTAACAGAAGTTTGGCTTTACTGATAGCTGGGGCTGTATTAAAAACCCCTTTTATCCCCAAGACACTGAGGCAGGAACATCCCTAGCTCCCCTCTACTCAAGATTCACACCCACTTCACTTATACCCTCTTGGAATTAAAGACTGCATCTGACACAGTGAGTCATCAAGAGCTTACTCATCAGCTTTATGCAGGATTTTAACTCCTGTGAGCAGAGCTGGCTGGTCAGAAGGATCCTGCATTTCTTGAGGAGTTCCTGGCACACTTTCTCCTCACATGTACCACACTAATGTGACACCTCTGGCAAGTTTTAAACATTATGATTTAAAAAATATATATATATAAAAAAGCACACACACAAAAAAAGGAAAAACACTTCACTTATGTTCTGCCAGCCAGTTCAGTTTTACATGAACTTTTCACATACTAATTTTTGACTGCAATTTAAAAAAATGTATCAGTCTGCCGTAAGAAAAAGGGTGGGTTTTTTTTTTCATTCCCCCAGACTGCATAATTTCACTAGAAGTACAGGATCCTATTGTGGACCTACAATGCATCTAACTCATTTATTTCCCAACTTGGAGATGGAGACCTGGAAGACATATTACTGAAAAGAGAGGTCCTACGACTTTCCTGTGAAACACACGACATTTGCCATTTTTACTAAAATGTCTTGAGTCAGTAAATTTTTAAAAGCTGGGGATTTTTTATAAATCAAGAATAATATAGAGAGTAATTATATTTTTGGTTTCCTCAAAAAAAGAAAAAAAAAAAAGAAAAAAAAATTTAGGGTACTTTGAAGTACGATATAAACCCAGACATGGTAGGAGTGTTAATGCAGGTCACCTCACTTGAGGCTGCTACAATGGAGACATCGAGATCTAAACTACTTGTTCTTTAGTGCCGAGCAATAGGAGCAATTTTAGGGCACAAATCATCTGACCTATTCTAGGCGTCTACTTTAGGATGACATGACTCACGCTCTAAAGATGCTTAATTCTTCCTCCTGTAGGAGGGGGGCTATATTAGATGCAGACTTCTACATGACAGAGGTCTAGATAGGGCTGGATGAATCCCACCTGCTGCGCTATACATGTGATTCAGCATTTCCCCAGAATGGCTGGTGAGGGCACTAAACTATTAATATAGCCGCACAAATTAATCCTCCAAAGAAAACTCATGTCATCCCAGCAACAAGAAGTTACTGAATGTCGTGATTATGAAGCATTGGATTGCCTGAAAATAAATAAAATATTTGTGAAAACCTGTTAGCCATGTAACTCTGGTTAACTGGATTAACATAAGAAGTGCCTTCAAGTTTAGAGAGCTTGAGCTGGAGGAATGTATTTGCTTTCTCAGAAACTGTAGAAAAAATAGCAGTATTCATGAGGAAAAAAATTACCTGTAAGAATCCCAGAAGACAACATGAAAGCGCCTGTTCCCCAGGTTGCCAAATTTTCAGACCAGAGGAGTATAAATCATGCAGTTTAGATGGAAAACTCCAAGAAGACACCAGCATTGGTGTCGTGGTGTGATATGCAGCCACAGCAGGATATCCAACATGGATTTCTTATGACGTTATGGTATTTTGTTGCATACATGAATTAGCGAATCTAAATTAAATAAGCACTGACAAAATACAATCTTTGTGATCATCTTAGGGAAGGAGTTATCAGCTTACATATTTTAAGATGTCTTAAGTAGAAAAGTAATAATGCTGTTAAAGGCCAAATACAGTTGAGTGCATTGACACGGGTGCTGATACAGTGTTCTGGAATGAGTGTTCTTTTTGGTGATACTTGAAGGTAGATAGGGTGGTGTAAGTGTGAAAGCTGCCAAATATGTTTACATTTTCTCTGATGCATGTATTTGCATATGGCTTGCATCTGCTGGTTTTAGACATAAATTGATCGTCCATGATGTTGCAAGTCCCTCCAGTTAAAGAGCCAAAGTGCCATTGACTGAAAGGAGAAAAGGAGAAAAAATCAGAGTTGCCGAGAGTGCAAGGGACTGCAGAGGCCTCTGCATCGCAGGCGATTTGTGCGCCGTGGCTCACGGGACTGCTCCTGTGAGAAAGGGTCTCCCACTGCCCACTCTTTGCCTTGCACACCTTTCCTGACCAAGCATGGACAGGGACTCTAATCAAAGAGGTTTCTGCCTTCTTCATGCTCCCATATTGTTGGTGCTTATTTAGGACTGCAGGCTTGGCGAGGTTTGCCAGCAGGCTGCAGGGCATCCCTGAGGTTCTTCCCTTGCCTGACAGGCATCCCTTGTAGATAGTTCACTATCTGAAAGATGAGGTAGCATTCCTCTACCAACCAAGGTGCACACCCAGATCATCAGCTGGATGCTACTTACCAGTACTAGAACAGCAGCCAGCAACCAGCTCATCGCCACCTCCCCAGGTACAGGGAGAAGGTGCCTTTTGAGGTACGCACCCATCAGGAGCTGGGTGTGTGCCCCCACTTACCCCTCTGCGTGCCCTGTGCCAGGCGCAGCAGCCTGATGTGTCTTCGCCTGGATGGAGAAGGTGGTCCATGCCAACTCCATGATGGCACCATGCTTACTTTCTTGAATGGCCAAAAAAGGCCCCGCTAGCTATCCCAGCAGAAGCAATTAACTCTCCATCTTCACCACGGTGCCCATGTGGGCATCTCCTCCCGTATCACCCAGACACCAGGCGAAGGCCTCAAGCCTGCTGGCACTCTCACTCGCCGCCTCCAGGAAGCACCTCGACGGGGAGGGGGGTGCTCCTCGCCCAGGACCGGGCGGTGGGGCCGCTCCTGGACGCTTGCAGCGGCCGCAGGCGCGGAGAAGGCGCGGAGAAGGCGCGTAGGGCTGCGGGGCAGGGGCAGCCGCCCCGCCGCGCTTGTGCGGGGCTCTCTTGCCCTCTAGCGGGCAAAGCCAGTGGGGCGGCCCCGACGGGCCCCCCGCCGCCGCCGCCACCCCGGGACAAGCGCTCCCCGCGAGGTGCCGGAGCCCCGGTTCAGGTATACCCGGAACAGCTCAGCTGCCCCCCTCCGGAGAGCTGGTCCCCTGGCCGATGGTGATGGAGAGCCTGGCTGGGGAGCTCAGCAAGAAGAGCCCACCATGAACAGTGCCTGTCCAAGGTGGGAGAGGGACCCAGCGCCACGGTCGCAACAAGCGGCACGAAGAGCTGATGAGCAAGACCGTGGTGGTGCAAATCGAAGGTATCACTCGTCTTGGATGGGTGTAATCCCGTCAAGTGTTCATGGTGGCCGACTACGTCCTCATTGCTAGGACCAGAGCCAGCCAAGCAAGAGATGGGCCTCAAGGTGAGCAGGGGGCTATGCCCACCCAGTTGCTGGGCAGACATCAGGTGGTGCTGCTGCTGAGGAAGGGAGCAATTGCTGAGGACAAAGGTGCCGCAGGCATAGCCCTGACACGCAGCGACCTGGAGGCAGCTCTGCAGTGAGCTGAGCAGGGATGGGAGTGGAGCCAGAGGCTGTGCTCGGAGAAGGAAGGGTGTCCATGCTTGTGTGAGGTGTGCTGGTGTACCATAGGAAGACCAGTTCTTTAAGTTGTCCAGCTCGTGTTCATTAAAAATTCTCCCTTTTTTTGCAAATGAATAAGAAAGTATTTTAGTATCAACATCTCCATCATCTTCTTCTGTTCCAGACCCAAGTCAGTAAAAACGTAGTCCTTTCCTACGTTACTTTAAATGTACTACCTCCATCTAACAAAATATCTTGCATCATCACTAGGAATTCTTGCTTTACAAATCTTTCTTAGACAATCTGAATTTCTTTTAAAACCTGACAGTGACTGACTTTCTTCCTTTAATGTTCAGCTTGACTTTATCACTTCTCCCCACTTTGTCAATCAATTTTATAATTTTCCTCTCTCATTTAAAAAAAATATATATATTATTATTTTAAAATTATTTTCAGCATTTTTTCTCAGACTGCTGTTGTAACCACTGAACCCCAACAGTCTTAAAAGTTATCCTTTTTATGAAATACGGCTTGTTAGCCAGCTAACAGAATTCAGAATTCGAGTTTACTTTCTTCCTCTCTAAAGCTTTCCTCCTCTCTCATTTATAATTCCCCATTCTTTTGGAAACCCTGATACCCTTGGGGTGATGGTCCCCTCTCATTGGGGTTCCTTGAAGTAGGGTAGTGATGAGAAAGCCTTCTGTTTGCTGGTGCTGAATGTAGTCAGGTCACTTGGAATGTAGTCACTTGGAAACCTCCACTCTCTGCTACAGTTATTATAATCCTTTGTAATATTTCGCATGCCTGTGTTTGTTTCATTCGCTTAAAAGCTATCCAATTACTTTGTTGATAACTGACATATTTTGCGTGGTTTTGCCTGTTGATTTTCTTAATCATTCTGCTGCTATTTCACCAATAACTCAACAGTATGTAACTGCACTCCGATTCAGTGATGTGAAGGGACAGAAAATAACATAACCATTTTCTTCAAATAATTACCCTGGGTATGTACTAATGTTTTCCTTTTGACTGGCCAAGACAAAAGCATCTCTGACTAGAATCTCAGCCTGTTTCTCCTGAACTTTCTGCTTTTGCAGTAAGACTGGAGACCCTTCCCTCTTATAGGGGGAGGAAAGGGGCTGCTCTGGAGAAGTCAGTAGTTGTGGGGAGCTGAGGGACTATCAAAGCCATTCCCCATGGAGGACTGCCATCTTCTGTTTAAGCTATTTCTGTTTGCCCAGTCTGAAGAAGTTTATAAAGGAACAGGGCAAAAGCATGAGAATGAGTGCTTTACAGCTTGGAAAGAGTGGAAGATCATGCAAAAAATACACACTGTCTTTCGGGTTTGAGAGACTGTCTGACCTGTTTGATTCTTCAGTTAACGTAAGAATGTAAAAACATGGTTATAGCAGACCGAGGTACAGCTGTGCTACTACATTCTTTAAGACAGTGGCAGCGGGACACACCATCTAGGGAGTAGGTATGTTCCTGGCCATTTTGTGCAGTCTGATCTCCTTGTCGTCCCCCAGTAACCATGATCACTACATTAGGGATGTTAGAAGGTACTGCCCTGCATTCTGCCTTTCATGCCTGCTTATAGGACCTGCTGTTCCTGAATTTGCCTAACCCTGCTTTGACTCTGCCTCCATAGTCTCCTATGACAACAAATTCTGGAAGTTCATTCTTCTACTTACTTCTACCAGTTTCAAACCAACCTCCTATTAGTTTCATTGAATGCCTCCTAATCCTTGTGCTGTAACTGTAGAGTTACATGTGAATAATGGTTACTCATACACCTGATACATTCCCTTCATGATTTTGTAAACCTTACTCTTTGCCTTCAGCTTTCTGCTCTCCAAAATTGAGTCCCAGTCTATGTAACCTCTTATCATTGACTAGACTTTTAACTTTTGATGTTATTCATCACCTGAAGGCATTCAGTGCTCTTTCATCAGTGGCCAGACTATACTCCGGTTAGTGAACTATTACTACTACACTGACAAGGTGAAGGGGGACAGAAGGGACTGCACTGTACAAATTGCCATCAGTGTAATCTTTTTACATGCTGTTGTGAGCCGCCAGAAGCATTTTATGTATTATCCCACATATTGGTGAAGAATTAGAAATGCCTGTGACCTAGCAACAACTAAGGTCTTTCAGATAAGGAGTTTTTCTCCTGTAGATCTTTGCCATGCACAGCTGCAACATGTATTTGATGTCACACAGGTAGTTAACCAACAGTAAAGCTGGTCTCTTCTAGGTTTAAAATATGTGAAAAATAGGCTTTCGTGAAAAGGAAAAAGAAACCAGCAACAGTGGTTCTGAGCTACTACACAGCCTTCAATGTGACCCTCCCTCTGGCTCTCAAGGTACTGCTTTTATGAGGGTCACCAACACACTTCTTTATCCCTACCCAAGATACCTTCCTACAGAGCAGCTGAACAGAAAAGAGTCTCTGCTCCTCTGCACCCACCCCTCAAAATTCATACTGAGTTTCCACAAACTACCTTTCATTTCTAAAAAAAAAAAAAGAGAGACAAGGCGATGAAAAGCTCTTTATTGACAAGAGTTTGCTTCTCTGCCTTCGTAGCTGCTCTTGATAAAAAACAGCTTTTCCACCCTGTTGTTTAGAGATTTCATCAAAGTCTGTAAACCTGAAATCCACTGTGGGGACTCCAGTCTCTTCCCAGCAGCTGTTATTTCAAGAAAGCTTAGAAATTCACCAGAGGGTCTGAAAAACACATCAGCACTGGGAATCCACAACTAAGATTTCACACCAGAAAGAGATGCCATCTGAACTGCTTTGCTTTTTCTAGGCATTGCAGAGGAATCACTGACAGTCAACGGGGGAAGAAACTGTTCAGGAGGTTCCTGTGCTTCCTCCGCTTGAAACATTGCTCTGAGTTTGAGGAGGAGAATTACAATTACCATCAGGGATTTTCAGGGACTGGCTGGATAGCACAACTATGCACTGACAACTCACTTCTGCAGATACAGACGAATTGGCTCTGACTACCTTGTCCTTACTGCAGTAGCACTGCAGCCAACAGAACTATGCATGCAAATGTTGAGACATCAGGCAGACCTCTAGTGTTAGGTATCCTGCTTTTTTTTTTTTTTAAATGAAGAAACATATGGCAAAAACTGAAGGAAAATTTTGTTGCCAAGCCTCGTGTTATGCTAGTTGTATAAATCTTGATATGAACAAGCAGAAGGAATTTGCTTGCGCTTTCTGGAATCTCTATCTTGTATTGTTGCAATCATCTAATCATTCCAGCTCCGTATCTGGGAACCTGGTTCTGCTGCCATGCTGAGGGCTGCTAAGGTGAACTCCAATATACAGAGCTTGTAATCTTGCTCCCTTCTTTAGAATACATGTTTTCTGATTGTGTTTTCTAGTGAGGTAATGATGATGACACTGCAAACTCCATTCCTCAAAAAAAAAATGGAGCAGATTCTCAGCTTAAGTAAACTGACAGAGCACCACCCCATTGCTGGAGCTCTGATGATTGATATGAACAGATGATAAGCACATTTGTGTCAGGTAAAAAACCCTCTTACAGTTCTTCATTTCAAACCTTCAGAATTTGTGAGCCATTCTTGGCCACAGCTTCCATAATTATGGCAAAATATGGAAGTCACCATAGAAGGACAGATGAAAGCAAAGCCCAGGTACACCAAGCAGGGGGAAACGAGTAAAAGATCTAAGAATGACTTAAACATTTACAGAGTCACTCAGTGAATTTCTGGAAAGACTGTTTGCAGCCCAGCTGCTCAAAATACTTGAGTCTCAACTGTAGAAGTGTGAGGACTGAGCACTTAGTAAATGTTCTTGAATAGTCCTCTGTGTAGATTTGACTCGCAATAACTTGCATGCAGATTTTGGTCCCGTTGTCCCCATATTTTATTTATAACTTGAGTCATATGTCGCTTTCATAATTTTTTGTCTAGTCATTTTAACATCTTCGTACAATATTCAGAAAACGAGCGAATCTTGCAGCCATTATATTTGCAATTTCCCTTGGGTATAAGCAAAGTCTATATAATACAGAGTCCATCAAATATTTCAAGTTTATTGCATTCCAAACCTATTAAAAATTTGAGGCATTAGAGTGGTCTATTAAGTTAACAGTGAGAATGAAGCTTATTTCTTAGAATTTCTGAAAAGTAAAAATAAATCTCTACAGCACACAAATACCACATTTGAAAAAATAACAGCATACTGGTAATATGCTTGAAAAGAGTCGGTCATTTATAAGAATGTTTTACAAGTGGAATCGCTCTTCAGGAACAGAGAATCAAATAACTTCCATTACTGAAATGACTTGGAATTATGTGTTTTATAAGGTTGAGGGCAAATATTCAAAAAACAGAGCCTAAATTAAGACTGAAAGGTTAAGATTCTCAGAACTGCTCTTTGGTATCTCCTTTTGGGCAATTACATTCAGAAACTCTGAAGATGCCTCATATGAGTGCTCAGTAAGAAAACTTCACAAAGTACATACAGAAAATTAGGTCCATTAAGACCTCTTCATAGAATCATTCAGGTTGGATAAGACCGGTAAGATCATCAAATACAACTGTTAGCCTAGCACTGCCAAGTCCACCACTGAACCATGTTCCTCAGCACATCTACACTCTTTTAAATACCTCCAGGGATGGTGACTCAATCACTTCCCTGGGCAGCCTGTCCCAGTGCTTGACAACCCTTTCTGTGAAGAATTTTTTCTCAATGTCCAACCTAAACCTCCCATGGCACAACTTGAGGCCATTTCCTCTTGTCCTATTGCTTGGGAGAAGAGAACAACCCCTCCTTGCCTTACTATAATCTCCTTTCAATTAGTTGTAGAGAGTGAGAAGGTCTCCCCTTAAGCCTCTTTTTCTCCAGGCTTAACAACCTCAGTTCCCTCAGCTGCTTCTCGTGAAGCTTGTTCTCTAGACTCTTCACCAGCTTTGTTGCTCTTCTTTGGACACATTCCACCACCTCAATGTCCTTGTAGTGAGGGGTCCAAAACTGAATACAGTTTTTGAGGTGCAGCCTCACCAGTGCCACACAGAGGAGGACAGTCACTTCCCTAGTCTTGCTGGTCACCTTGTTTCTGATACAGGCCAGGATGCTGTTGGCTTTCTTGGCCACCTGGGCACACTGCTGGCTCATACTCAGCCGGCTGTCAGCCTACACCCCCAAGTCCTTTTCCACCAGGCAGCTTTCCAGCCACTCATCCACAAGCCTGCAGCATTGCATAGGGTTGTTGTGACTTCTCAATGTCTTTAATACTTACTTATGTCCTAAGTAAGGATAAGGATTTCAGTGCCTGATTTTAAGCTCCCACTGTTTTAAATTCCTAGCTTCATCTTTCTGTAGTGAGATTACACTTTCATTAATCTGGCATTTTCTTTACATGTGAAAATTTAAAATACTTGCTCTGCATCACTTCATACTTCCTTAGCCCTTCTGCAAGTTATGTCAACCAAGTCTAAATCACTAAAGGTTTTCTATTTCATAGGATATACAGCTATGATCTTTGCTTTAGCGTATTGGGGTAGCTATCAGGGTAGTCCTGTCAGGTTATGAAGAACAGATGTGAGCTGCCAAAAAGGCTGATAAGCATGGTACTTTTTTTATTCATGCTATCTTTTTATTCACATGATTATTCTTGAGCAAACTGAGAAGAAAAGCTGGTGTAGGCAGCAAGACAGCAGCAAGCCAGTATGCAATATACACCATGAGGCAAAGAACATTAGTTTAATGCTAAATTCTGCCTACAACTGGCCTTCCAGCTTGATCTTAGAGCTATTCAAGAGTAGTCCTTAGATAAAATACTTCTGAGTAAAAGGTTGTAAAAGGTCTTTTTTTTTTTTAATCTTTTGAATGATATTTAAGCACAGAGAACATAGTCTTTACTCCTTTCCCTATTATACAGAAAGCAGTCTGCCTCCTCTCACCTCACTTTAGATGGATGGGCATAAAGCTCATAGCTATTGTATGTTCAGGGATTCTTCCTCACTGGGGCTAAATTTGGGTGCTTTGACCCTCAGGATCCCAGCCATCCTTGTCAGGTTGCTAATTCAAATCCTATTTTTGTCTAACTGTGGTAAACTTCACACAAATGGCACCAACTGCAACTGCTTGGTGGTACAGAACTGCGTGAGCTTACTCAGTCTTATTCCAAGGAGGATTATAAACAGCTCAACTCAAGGTCAGTTACGCCTTGATCATGACAAAACATGGATTCACAGTGAGCTGGAGAAGAACTGTTCCTGAAATTTGCACTGCTTCTTGAATATATTCACAAATGCAGGCACCCCTGCTAGTCCTAATGCTGACATTTAGAACATATGTCACTTCTGAAAATTAATATCCATTAGACTGCATTTACAAAACAGACTGTTCCAGCTTCACTGAGGACCAGACTGGGTATCTGTTGACATAAGAGAGGGGAAAAACTAAAACTCCTATCTCACGAGAGATACATGTCTCAGTCTACAAAGCAAACCATCAGTTTAGACTGACAGGCAAGGATTTCTGTCACATTGCAGAATGCTGTCTCATGCTCTTCTGAGGACATCTGTTCCCAGTCACCACAGCCTTAGTTGGTTCCCATCAGTTCCAGCATTTCAGTAGTACTAACGACTGCTACGTGGCAATTACTGTTGAGTCTGCAGAAATTCATCCAATCTCTTTTTGCTGACAGCATAAGCTATGAGATTGCAAGGTCATGTGAGGGATTTCCACATCTTGTCTTCTGGGTTTTGTCTTCTCCTGATTTCTTATAATTATTGAAAGGTTCTTACCTTTCTCTGCTTATTAACCTTTTCAGGAAGGTGAAATCAACTCAATCCAGTCATCTTTGATTTGATCTCCAGTTTTGCTCTCAGTGTGGAGCTATCTCATCAGCTCCACATTCCACCGCAGCCTTGCCTTTCATCTTAGTCTTCCTTTGGTGTGGCTATTTGATGACTGGAGCAAGAAATACTCCTTGATGTACGGAGTTCTCAAGCTCTTAATCACTGAACATTTAGGGCATAATTCTAGTATTTTTCCCTTAATAATAATACTTAGTGACCTTGCACTAGGTATTACGACATTTCATTTTGTTCCTACCCTTCTACTAAACATTCATGTAGCTCTTGTGTAACAATCCAATCCTCTTCCATTTTTCTTACCATATTTCTCATCCTCAAACTATGAGATTCGTCAAAGAACTATGTGTGTAAAACAGAGACTAAAATAATATGGCATTCTAGATGAGACCTGATATCTTCATCCCAGCTATGGCCCCTGTGCCATAACCTCTTTGTCAAAGCTACCTTTAGCACCAAGGCTCTATGTTGTAGCACATATATCTTATGAAATACCAGGAGTTAATGTATCATCCTCCTCCTTCCCTTCCTGATGTGAACATTCTCAGCTATGGAGGGTCAGAGCTATAGCAGAGCCAGGTGAACAGCTGACTTATTCTGTCCTGCCAATGATGTGCCACATCCATCCAGAGACAATTCCCTTGATGCAAAGAGCTCAGTAGGAAGGTTCAAACCTCAAGCTCTTTCTTCATTTTTTTCAAAATCAAGCAAAATGTCACAGGCCTTTTGAATTTTATTTTTTCTATATGTGTGACCATTATTCCCAGTGTTTGCTAGAAGGCAATGAACCTTCAGAAAAGGAATATTTTATGATATCCTGGATCTCTGGAATACTGCTTTTTTGTTCTTGGTTAACCCCTTTGCCAGTTTTAGTACAGCCAACATTCTTTAACAGATGATGAATCAAAGACAACCTCAACTTCAGATTTTAAGTATCTGAAAGTCAGCAGTAGTCCTTGGAAAAAACAAAACCTCTACTTAAGCCTAGATTGTGTACGCAAAAGCCGACAGCACCTTTGGGAATTAAAATCTCCACAGTATAAATGCCACTGATGTGATCACAAAGTAACAGACCACTTTAACATACACCTGTAAATAAAATATGATCTGTGTCACAGACTTGGTTAAGGGGGTTGGAGGATTTAGACTCAGAGCAGATTAATGTTAGCAACAGGAAAAGGAAAATATTTTTGGTTTGGTTTTGAACAAGCCTTTTATTGAGCTCTTTATGACATGAAAACCTTGATCCAGAAGCCTTCCCAGCACAAACCTCACCTAGAATTCAGCAGAAATTCTGTGGATGCAGAACTCTTGGGACTACATCTGGTATGCAGCATACAGTGACAAGTGCCCATATATGCGCACAAACAACACCATCTACATCTCTAGAAGCAGTTTTGAGATTCATGGGCAGAACAGCAGTGCAAATTTACAAAGGTACACTGTAAGTCACAGAAAAATCTAAAGGGAGGATTCTCCTCATTTCCCTCACCTGAAGCTTCGAGCGAAAGTTCTAGCCTTCATTTCAGCTTGTGCAACATGTAAAAGATACAGAGAAAGACAAACAGAATTCCTCTTCCTCCTCCTCTCATCATCACAACACTCTTGATCATGGCATTATTAGTCATTTTTCAGGCTGCTAATTCAATGCCCACTGACAGTTCTGCTCTTTCCTCTTCAAGTACATTTTAATGGTATCTCATCTGAAATTCAAGTCTGGTAAATATAATAAATTTGATTGTAACTTAGGTTCCCTAGTTATTAAATTAGCTTCTTTTCTGAAGGAATGCTGAATCTAAAGGAGAAAAAGCTGCAAATTATACCTGACAGCTTTAATGTTTTTATAACTATATTAATAAAAGATGTTGTGATTCATCATAGATAATATGTCTTGTGAAAAAAAATTGAGTGAGCTGAGAAAATAATGCTAACAGCTTTGTGAAACTACTTACAATTTAAGATAATCTGGGTGGCAGAGAAAACGTGGTTGATTCTGAAAACTACAAAGTGTTCCAAATTACATTAAATTTTCTCTTCCAGAGTCTCTTGTTTTTGTGTAAAACACTAGCAGTAATTTCTACTTTCGTAACTGCCAAGATAATAACAAGTATGGAAAAAACAGGAAAAATACCTTCTGCGAGTAAACACCATTTTTCTGATTTGCTAGAATGAGAGATGTGGCTGACAGGAAACTCCTACTTTCTCTTCATAAAGCCTAACACGTAGAATTATTGTCTACATGACAGTAGGGTTATGTATTGTACACTACCAATATTGTAACTCCGGAATTCATAGGAAAAGGCAGGGTGGATGACTTTAATGACACATCGAAGGACTTGGAGAAACCAGTGGAAATGTAAAGTAAAACTAATGGCCTTTTCATCCTTCGGCTGAGAACTCAATCACTCTAACCAATCTGAATCATTTCTGTTTATGGACATCCTGGAATTACCTACAGCACATCTATGGGGATCAACTTTTTATTTATGCCATTTAGATAGAAAACTTGAGATTAAAAATAAAATCAACAGTATCTAGCAATAAAAAATAATAATATTGTAACCTTCATGCTTCAATATCTAATATAAAAAATTAAACTAATGTCAGGACTCCCATCATTCAAAATTTTCCCATTACATTTCATAGGGGAAGAAATCTTTAAAGATCCATTTTGTTTCGTTTGCATATCTATGTCCTGATTTCATAGAATCACAGAAATTTAGGGCTGGAGGGATCTCAAGAGCTCACTTTCTCAAATTACAGCACTGGGGCAGGATGAAATGTGTAAAGAACAGTCCCAAAAGGTAGTTACTTAATTTGTTCAGAAAATATTTCCCATGAAGGGTATTCTGCAGCCCTTCTATATAGCTTGTTCCACTGCTTTTCTGTATTCACAATGAAAAGGATTTTTCTAATCCAGAAATTAAGCTGATTCTCCTTTTCCCTAGATGGCCGCTGAAGAACAACTAATCACTATTCTTCTTAGAAAAGTCTTTTTCATACTGGGAGATGTCAGTACTTCCCTCCTCTGTTTTCCACTGTCCAGACTAAATTCAGTTGCAGATTTTCCTCTTGTCTTACACTGTTGCACTTGGCTAACTCCCTTCTATTTATTTATATTTTTTTAAGTTTAATGTCCCAAACTGCATACAGTAAACCAGTCCAG